>JAVJIF010029952.1:0-265622 GCA_038442645.1 Agave tequilana
CTTTATTTTCAAGAGAGAGAGAGGATTATATTGAGCGTGACACCGATGTATCTTCTTTTCTCTGCCATTGATTAAAGCAATAAAGGTAATTACTTTTCTTTTTGTTCTTTATTATTGTTATTTTTATTTTGTTTTTCTTTCTTTTTTCTCTGTGATCTTGTGGTTGTTGATGAACATGCAAGTGGATTCCATAAGCACGTATAACTAAGCTCTGTGAGAACCAGCGAGTAGTTCATGAAGACGTCTCCCCAAGCTACGCATCACTTCGTACTTGAGTATGCTTGACGATATAATGTGCACAGGGATTGAAATCGATCTTATGATCTATTCGTGGAACGCCTCCTAAGCAAGGTAGAACATGTAAGGTTTCACGTTCTTTCTTCAACCAATCAAGTAAGTTTCTTTTCTTTCGTTTCTTTCTTTTCCTTTTTGTAGAATAAATACAACTCATCCCATTCTTTTCTACCACCATCCATTGTAAATACCACCACTGCTAATAATAAAAAGATAAAAAACTTTAGAGAATCTTACAAACGCTTCCATCGCTAGTCCCTCCCTGAGGATCACGACCCGCATAGCCCAGCTACCGCGGATTAGAACTGAGACTTGCACATCTATTCTTAAAACTAACAATAATATTTTGTGTGCAGGAAAATTCAGTCAACAAATGGCGCCGTTGCCGGGGAGGGACGGTAAGTTTATCTCTAAAACAAAAATTTAATTTTTAACTAATTCTTTATTCTTTTCTGTTTGCAGGTTTGGAGATTAGGAAACAGAAAACATAGCAGCAGCAGTGGACATATTGCTATTCTGTGCCTCTGCCCTCGAAGGCAGAGCACCAGAACCCACTGTTTTGCCGCGGAATGCGGCCAGAGCCGCGGAAAGCGCGGCAACAGTGGTGAATTACTGATCCAAATTTTTGCAGGGTGCTTCAAGTTAAAAATTCTGCTTTCTGCTCTGTTCTGATTGTTCTGTGATATACCTGTAAATTGCTAATAATTCAACAGTAAATTATTGGTTGTTTAAAAATAAAATTGATTAGACGTTTGCATATTAGGCACGTGTCTTTTCAATTATTTTTATTTACTGTTGAAGAGTGCTGGAGGAGCAAGGTACGTACGCATTGCATGTAGAATAGGACTCATCTCTTGGTTGATTTTTGCTTTGCTTTGAGTGATTCTTATCTATTATCTTGTACACTTGCACTAATTCATCTTAAGGGCATAACCCATTAATAGATAAGGTGGGGATTTCATCACCCTTCCTTAGCCCAAAAATCATATCCCAAGCACTCACTAACCCAAGCCTAACTAAAAAAGAGTAGACGTTGGCCTTAGGGACATCTCGGACTCAATTAGGAGATTATCCTAAGGGGGAACGGTGTTGGAAGTTGACTCCTGCCAAATCAGTGTCTAGGAAGGGGATTGAGGCCGAAAGCCCGAAGTTGGTGGTTATTTAATTAAGGAACGTCTTTGACGGAAAACCTCCCACCACTCTTGTCCTGACCTGGCTGATTAACTTGTGGTCAAAGTCTGCACCCAACCTCCTGTGGACGGTCTAACCAGTTAGGAGTCGTCTAGGTCATAGGTCTACCCTAACTTAGGTTAGAATTTCTTTTTTGTTTATTTATTTGTTTGTTGGTTTTGTGTTGGTGTGATATGGCATATAAGAATAATTCCAATTTTAATCCATATTACACCTTAACTATTATTCGGATATTACCAACCGGCATACCCTAACTTTGACCAATCTAGTGTGCCGGAATGGTCTTATCCGAATGAATATAACCCACACACTCCATCTTATGACTATAATCTTCATAATAATTTCAACTCGTCACAGAGTTCATGGGGTTTCGAGTCCCCCGAGTCTAATTCTCAACCGAATTGTCCTTCATATCCATCTAGTCCACATTCTTCCCAAAATTCATACTCAGATCCGCCCATTCAGAATAGAAATCCATCTATCTTGGAAATGATGAGTAGGAATGAGTCCAAGCAAAAATCACCATCAATCTTAGACATGATGATACGTGAGTCCACGGACTCACAACTTTATCACGATTACCCGTCCTATTTTCAAGTCCAATCAGAACATGATCCACCTATCGACTATGAAGGGATGCTAGCTGCCATGACTGAGGCTAAATTAGCCCGTGATCATGACATAGATTTGATGGTTCAATGCTTACGTTCTCACCGTCCGGCTGATTCTGATATCGCTGACCACTCGCTTAGAGCCGACGAACCAAGTTGCTTTGGACAACAAGATTCTAATTCAGTACCATCATGTGAACTTGCCGAAACTCTAATTCTTGATAATTGGCAAGTTTTTCCTTTCCTGAAATAGAACTTGAGCATGAATATGATCATGATCTCCCACTTAATGATTCAATTTTATTCCTGATCCAATAATGACTCCAGTGTCTCCACCTGATTTCACTTCTCCCGAGTCAACATTGGATCCTATTCCAATTCATTATGAAATTGAATCACCCATTTTAGATGATCATATTGAACTTGACCTAGATTCTCACAATCTCTTTACTTCTGAAACTGATTGTACAATTCTGACGGAAGATGTTGACCTTAGTTTTGAAGAATTGTATGGCGATGAGCTAGAATTCCTTAATATTGGAAGTAAAGAGATATCATCCATATTAGGTCACATTCCATTGTGGGAAGAAGATTGTGGACTTGAGTTTCAATTTCTTAACTTGGACCCAATTCTTGAACCTAGCCCGACTCCTGAGCCCTTACTTGATTTGAGCATTTTCCCTGAGTCGGTATTCGTTCCCGCACCTATATTGTCCAAGTCAATCATTCCATCTTTCATACTCCATTTTGGGACAAGGAGGTTGAGACAATTAACTCTGAAATTTATTATGAATTTGGAAATTTGATGGGTGGAAATTCTAAAAAATGACTATACATATATTTTAGGGTTATGTAAGGAAAGTTCTGGTGGGTTTCACCAAATTATCTGTTATCTTGATTGGGCCGCATTTTGTGGACCAATTAGACCACCTCCGGAACCACCACCCTAAGGTAACTTCCGCCTTCCCTTGTTCTGTTTCATGCATACATGCATACATTCATACATTGAGGACAATGCATGAGATAAGTGTGGGGGTGGGCTTTACTAACATACTAACATAGTTAGAAACTAACAAAAAAATGCTAAAAAAAAAAAAAAATCTAAAAAAAATTAAAAAAAATGTTATAAAAAGGAAATATTTTGACTTATTTTTTTGAAAGAAATTTAAGTTAGTTTTAAGAATTAGGAAAATCATGATTAGGATTTCTAAAAACTTGGTCAAAATAAATAAATTGTTTAAATTTTTAGGTATAGGAGAGAAATTGAATAAGTAGTTAGTCTTAATTTTTACCTTAATGAAATGTGCATACCAAATGCATATCTAGGATTCTAAGACAAAGACCTTGTGCCTCATAAAAAAAAAAAAAAAAAAATCATCACCAATTAAGCTGATATATGTGCCTCAAGAAGCATAAGTATTCATGCCTAAAGGTGAGTAAATAAAATAAAGTCCTTAGTTTTGGGGCCTAGTTCACTCGAATTTGAGTCCGCGGGGTGTTTTCTCACTGGTGCCCTAAAGCCAACCGGTTTGGGAGTCATCGACTTTAAGTTCGCTACATGGGTGGATTAGAAAGCCTAAGAAGACTAAGAAATATAATATATGTAAACACATCTAATAATCAATTAGTTAGGTATGAGGGCCTCAAGAAGCCTTGATACTTATACGAAAGAAAATTAGATGAGTTATACATGCCAAAAAAATATATATATATATAATTATATTAACACATCTAATAGTCAATTAGTTAGGTATGAGGGCCTCAAGAAGCTTGATACTTACACGAAAGAAAATTAGATGATGTTATAAAAAATAATAAAGAGGCATGAGAGTCCAAGTTAAGGAATTCCTAGATTCACAAGGGTGCGTATGACTTTTGGTAATGAAAAAGACTATATTAGAAATTCAATTTTAATCCTTACCTAAAATGAATAACAATTGACTTTATAAAGACTAGGTTTGAAGAATGAATAAAATTGAGGATCCTAAAACTTATAGACTACTTAGTCTCTTCAAATATAAGTCAAATATTTCCTTTTTATGGATTTTGTGGGTGTAATCCGCTGAAAACCCTCACGAGACAACACTCGTCCTCTAGGGTAACCTAGAGGTTTAACGGCTTGTTACACGTGCTAAGTGCAATCGTGATTCCTACGAAAGTGAGTTAGGTTAGATTAACTTTTTCTTTTTCTTTGTTTTTACTCGAGGACGAGCAAAAAGATAAGTGTGGGGGTGTGATTGGTAGTCAAAAGTGCATTTTTATCATCATATTTACCATCACATTTTCATATTTATTCATTTAATTCTGCACATTTATTAATATTTGTAATTTATTGTGTGCAGGCCTTGAATTGTTATTTTAGCAATAAATAAAGCCTAAAGAGCCCAAATGCCCAGATCCAAGCCATGTTGAAGCCCAGGTGAAAAAGCGCAAATACAAAGAGTCAAAATGCAAATACAAGGGCTAAAAGTAGCAAAAATCAGAGATTAGGGAAGGATAGACTTCTATCCAACCCTAAACACCTGCAAGATGAGGATAAAAGGCCAAGATAAAGAGGAATTTCGTGGAGAGAAGATTTGAAGAAATCTGGATTAAGGGTAACTTGATTACCAAGTTATCTCGAAAATCCAGATTAAAAGGCCAGGATCACAACTTCTAGAAGCAGGAGCCCAGAGGAACGGACCAGGAGAAGCCACGCGCCAAAGCGCGTGGCCAGAAGCCACTAAAGCGCCGCGGATCGCGGCAAAAGCCGCGGAAACGCGGCACTTTGATCTCATCCAGATCCCAGATTTCGTGGGCAGGTTATCTAGGACTCCTCGGCCTTCTGCACCTATAAATATCCCTGCAGTACAACGTACAGAGCGTCCAGAGGCGAGCCAAGGGCAAAATTAGGGTTTCTTCTAGGTTTTTTCTTTTGTAAATTAGGGTTCTTTTCCTTTTATTTTCAAGAGAGAGAGAGGATTATATTGAGCGTGACACCGATGTATCTTCTTTTCTCTGCCATTGATTAAAGCAATAAAGGTAATTACTTTCTTTTGTTCTTTATTCTTATGTGTTATTTTTATTTTGTTTTTCTTTTCTTTTTCTCTGTGATCTTGTGGTTGTTGATGAACATGCAAGTGGATTCCATAAGCACGTATAACTAAGCTCTGTGAGAACCAGCGATAGTTCATGAAGACGTCTCCTCCAAGCTACGCATCACTTCGTACTTGAGTATGCTTGACGATATAATGTGCACAGGGATTGAGATCGATCTTATGATCTATTCGTGGAACGCCTCCTAAGCAAGGCAGAACATGTAAGGTTTTCACGTTCTTTCTTCAACCAATCTCAAGTAAGTTTTCTTTTCTTTTCGTTTCTTTTCTTTTCCTTTTTGTAGAATAAATACAACTCATCCCATATTCTTTTTTACCACCATCCATTGTAAATACCACCACTGCTAATAATAAAAAGATAAAAACTTTAGAGAATCTTACAAACGCTTCCATCGCTAGTCCCTCCCTGAGGATCACGACCCGCATAGCCCAGCTACCGCGGATTAGAACTGAGACTTTCACATCTATTCTTAAAACTAACATAAATATTGTGTGCAGGAAAATTCAGTCAACAAATTGGCGCCGTTACCGGGGAGGGACGGTAAGTTTATCTCTAAAACAAAAATTTAATTTTTAACTAATTCTTTATTCTTTCTGTTTGCAGGTTTGGAGAACAGGAAACAGAAACATAGCAGCAGCAGTGGACATATTGCTATTCTGTGCCTCTGCCCTCGAAGGCAGAGCACCAGAACCCACTGTTTTGCGCGGATCCGCGGGCAGAGCCGCGGAAACGCGGCAACAGTGGTGAATTACTGATCCAAATTTTTGCAGGGTGCTTCAAGTTAAAATTCTGCTTTCTGCTCTGTTCTGATTGTTCTGTGATATACCTGTAAATTGCTAATAATTCAACAGTAAATTATTGGTTGTAAAAATAAAATTGATTAGACGTTTGCATATTAGGCACGTGTCTTTTCAATTATTTTTATTTACTGTTGAAGAGTGCTGGAGGAGCAAGGTACGTACGCATTGCATGTAGAATAGGACTCATCTCTTGGTTGATTTTCTGCTTTGAGTGATTCTTATCTATTTATCTTGTACACTTGCACTAATTCATCTTAAGGGCATAACCCATTAACAAGATAAGGTGGGGATTTCATCACCCTTCCTTAGCCCAAAAATCATACCCCAAGCACTCACTAACCCAAGCCTAACTAAAAAAGAGTAGACGTTGGCCTTAGGGACATCTCGGACTCAATTAGGAGATTATCCTAAGGGGGAACGGTGTTGGAAGTTGACTCCTGCCAAATCAGTGTCTAGGAAGGGGATTGAGGGCCGAAAGCCCGAAGTGTGGTGGTTATTTAATTAAGGAACGTCTTTGACGGAAAACCTCCCACCACTCTTGTCCTGACCTGGCTGATTAACTTGTGGTCAAAGTCTGCACCCAACTCCTGTGGACGGTCTAACCAGTTAGGAGTCGTCTAGGTCATAGGTCTACCCTAACTTAGGTTAGAATTTTTCTTTTTTGTTTATTTATTTGTTTGTTGTGTTTGTGTTGGTGTGATATGGCATATAAGAATAATTCCAATTTTAATCCATATTACACCCCTAACTATTATTCGGATATTACCAACCCGGCATACCCTAACTTTGACCAATCTAGTGTGCCGGAATGGTCTTATCCGAATGAATATAACCCACACACTCCATCTTATGACTATAATCTTCATAATAATTTCAACTCGTCACAGAGTTCATGGGTTTCGAGTCCCCGAGTCTAATTCTCAACCGAATTGTCCTTCATATCCATCTAGTCCACATTCTTCCCAAAATTCATACTCAGATCCACCCATTCAGAATAGAAATCCATCTATCTTGGAAATGATGAGTAGGAATGAGTCCAAGCAAAAATCACCATCAATCTTAGACATGATGATACGTGAGTCCACGGACTCACAACTTTATCACGATTACTGTCCTATTTTCAAGTCCAATCAGAACATGATCCACCTATCGACTATGAAGGATGCTAGCTGCCATGACTGAGGCTAAATTAGCCCGTGATCATGACATAGATTTGATGGTTCAATGCTTACGTTCTCACCGTCCGGCAGATTCTGATATCGCTGACCACTCGCTTAGAGCCGACGAACCAAGTTGCTTTGGACAACAAGATTCTAATTCAGTACCATCATGTGAACTTGCCGAAACTCCAATTCTTGATAATTTGGCAAGTTTTTCCTTTCCTGAAATAGAACTTGAGCATGATATGATCATGATCTCCCACTTAATGATTCAATTTTATTTCCTGATCCAATAATGACTCCAGTGTCTCCACCTGATTTCACTTCTCCCGAGTCAACATTGGATCCTATTCCAATTCATTATGAATTGAATCACCCATTTTAGATGATCATATTGAACTTGACCTAGATTCTCACAATCTCTTTACTTCTGAAACTGATTGTACAATTCTGACGGAAGATGTTGACCTTAGTTTTGAAGAATTGTATGGCGATGAGCTAGAATTCTTAATATTGGAAGTAAAGAGATATCATCCATATTAGGTCACATTCCATTGTGGGAAGAAGATTGTGGACTTGAGTTTCAATTTCTTAACTTGGACCCAATTCTTGAACTAGCCCGACTCCTGAGCCCTTACTTGATTTGAGCATTTTCCCTGAGTCGGTATTCGTTTCCCGCACCTATATTGTCAAGTCAATCATTCCATCTTTTCATACTCCATTTGGGACAAGGAGGTTGAGACAATTAACTCTGAAATTTATTATGAAATTTGGAAATTTGATGGGGTGGAAATTTAAAAATGACTATACATATATTTTAGTGGGTTATGTAAGGAAAGTTTCTGGTGGGTTTCACCAAATTATCTGTTATCTTGATTGGGCCGCATTTTGTGGACCAATTAGACCACCTCCGGAACCACCACCCTAAGGTAACTTCCGCCTTCCCTTGTTCTGTTTCATGCATACATGCATACATTCATACATTGAGGACAATGCATGAGATAAGTGTGGGGGTGGGCTTTACTAACATACTAACATAGTTAGAAACTAACAAAAAAATTTGCTAAAAAAAAAATCTAAAAAAAAATTAAAAAAAAAATGTTATAAAAAGGAAATATTTTGACTTATTTTTTTGAAAGAAATTAAGTTAGTTTTAAGGATTAGGAAAATCATGATTAGGATTTCTAAAAACTTGGTCAAAATAAATAAATTGTTTAAATTTTAGGTATAGGGGAGAAATTGAATAAGTAGTTAGTCTTAATTTTTACCTTAATGAAATGTGCATACCAATGCATATTTAGGATTCTAAGACAAAGACCTTGTGCCTCATAAAAAAAAAAAAAAAAAAACATCACCAATTAAGCTGATATATGTGCCTCAAGAAGCATAAGTATTCATGCCTAAAGGTGAGTAAATAAAATAAAGTCCTTAGTTTTGGGGCCTAGTTCACTCGAATTTGAGTCCGCGGGGTGTTTTCTCACCTGGTGCCCTAAAGCCAACGGTTTGGGAGTCATCGACTTTAAGTTCGCTATATGGGGGATTAGAAAGCCTAAGAAGACTAAGAAATATAATATATGTATTAACACATCTAATAATCAATTAGTTAGGTATGAGGGCCTCAAGAAGCTTGATACTTATACGAAAGAAAATTAGATGAGTTATACATGCCAAAAATATATATATATATATATATATATAATATATATATATATATATATATATATATTAACACATCTAATAGTCAATAGTTAGGTATGAGGGCCTCAAGAAGCCTTGATACTTACACGAAAGAAAATTAGATGATGTTATAAAAATAATAAGAGGCATGAGAGTCCAAGTTAAGGAATTCCTAGATTCACAAGGGTGCGTATGACTTTTGGTAATGAAAAAGACTATATTAGAAATTCAATTTTAATCCTTACCTAAATGAATAACAATTGACTTTATAAAGACTAGGGTTTGAAGAATGAATAAAATTGAGGATCCTAAAACTTATAGACTACTTAGTCTCTTCAAATATAAGTCAAATATTTTCCTTTTTATGGATTTTGTGGGTGTAATCCGCTGAAAACCCTCACGAGACAACACTCGTCCTCTAGGGTAACCTAGAGGTTTAACGGCTTGTTGCACGTGCTAAGTGCAATCGTGATTCCTACGAAAGTGAGTTAGGTTAGATTAACTTTTCTTTTCTTTGTTTTAACTCGAGGACGAGCAAAAAGATAAGTGTGGGGGTGTGATTGGTAGTCAAAGTGCATTTTTATCATCATATTTACATCACATTTTCATATTTATTCATTTAATTCTGCACATTTATTAATAATTTGTAATTTATTATGTGCAGGCCTTGAATTGTTATTTTAGCAATAAATAAAGCCTAAAGAGCCCAAATGCCCAGATCCAAGCCCATGTTTGAAGCCCAGGTGAAAAAGCGCAAATACAAAGAGTCAAAATGCAAATACAAGGGCTAAAAGTTACAAAAATCAGAGATTAGGGAAGGATAGACTTCTATCCAACCCTAAACACCTGCAAGATGAGGATAAAAGGCCAAGATAAAGAGGAATTTCGTGGAGAGAAGATTTGAAGAAATCTGGATTAAGGGTAACTTGATTACCAAGTTATCTCGAAAATCCAGATTAAAAGGCCAGGATCACACTTCTAGAAGCAGGAGCCCAGAGGAACGGACCAGGAGAAGCCACGCGCCAAAGCGCGTGGCCAGAAGCCACTAAAGCGCGCGGATCCGCGGCAAAAGCCGCGGAAACGCGGCACTTTGATCTCATCCAGATCCCAGATTTCGTGGGCAGGTTTATCTAGGACTCCTCGGCCTTCTGCACCTATAATATCCCCTGCAGTACAACGTACAGAGCGTCCAGAGGCGAGCCAAGGGCCAAAATTAGGGTTCTTCTAGGTTTCTTCTTTTGTAAATTAGGGTTTCTTTTCTTTATTTTCAAGAGAGAGAGAGGATTATATGAGCGTGACACCGATGTATTTCTTTTCTCTGCCATTGATTAAAGCAATAAAGGTAATTACTTTTCTTTTTGTTCTTTATTCTTATGTGTTATTTTTATTTTGTTTTTCTTTTCTTTTTCTCTGTGATCTTGGGTTGTTGATGAACATGCAAGTGGATTCCATAAGCACGTATAACTAAGCTCTGTGAGAACCAGCGATAGTTCATGAAGACGTCTCCTCCAAGCTACGCATCACTTCGTACTTGAGTATGCTTGACGATATAATGTGCACAGGGATTGAGATCGATCTTATGATCTATTCGTGGAACGCCTCCTAAGCAAGGTAGAACATGTAAGGTTTTCACGTTCTTTCTTTAACCAATCTCAAGTACGTTTTCTTTTCTTTTGTTTCTTTTCTTTTCTTTTTGTAGAATAAATACAACTCATCTCCATATTCTTTTCTACCACCATCCATTGTAAATACCACCACTGCTAATAATAAAAAGATAAAAACTTTAGAGAATCTTACAAACGCTTCCATCGCTAGTCCCCCCTGAGGATCACGACCCGCATAGCCCAGCTACCGCGGATTAGAACTGAGACTTGCACATCTATTCTTAAAACTAACATATAATATTTTGTGTGCAGGAAAATTCAGTCAACACATATCCATCCATTCTTTCATTTCTTCTTCATTGTTTTATTCTTTATTTTTTTAAGCATAGAAGAATTCTCGTTTTACATCTTCACTACCTATCGTAAAGCTTCCATCGCGAGCTCTCCCTGAGAATCGACTCGGTATAGCCCTATGCTATAACGGAGATAAGAAAGGGTATATTAATCATCTTTCATACATTTGTGGAGTGATCTAAGCACTTGAGGTTGTTTCTAAACCTTATCTCCTTAATTGAATACATATATTTGTGCTCATTTATACTCCATAATACGACACCCTTTCCCGTTTAATCAAATTGGCGCCGTTGCCAGGGAGAGCAACGTTTTAGGTTTAAAGTGAAGAACTAAACGAATCTTCTTCTCTGTTGCAGGTTACAGGTTGAAGAAACAGGAACTTTGCATTGCAGTGACATATAAGTGGACCTGGGCCTCTGCTCTCAAAAGCAGAGACCAGGATCCCTCCAAATTGCCGCAAAATCCTGGCTTTTGCCGCAAATTTGCGGCAATAAGGAGTGCACTACTGATCATTTTCTGCAGGGTCTCTGATTCTGCAAAATACTTCTGCTGCATTACTTAATTTCCTGTATTATTCACCCTATACCTGCTTAATAAAGTCAACAGTAAAAAATTGGTTGTAATCGTTAAAAGTTGATTAGACATTTGCATTTCTAGGCACGTGTCTTTTCAATTCATTTACTTTTACTGTTGAAGAGTGCTGGATGCAAGGTACGTAAGCATGCATGTAGACTAGGAATCATCTCTTGCTTGATTTTCATGCTTTGAGTGAATCCTTGTTATCTATCTTGTACACTTGCACAATTCAATTTTAAGGGCATAACTGATAAATAAGATAAGGAGGGGAGTTCATTACCCTTTCCTTAGCCCAAAAACCACAATCCGAGCACTCACTAACCCAAGCTTAACTTAATAAAAAAGTAGACGTTGGCTCTAGGGACATCTCGGACTCACTTAGGAGATTATCCTAAGGGGGAAAAGTGTTGAAAAGTGACTTTTGTAAAATCAGTGTCTAGGAAAGAGATTGAGGGCCGAAAGCCTGAAGGTTGGTGGTTACTTAATTAAGGAACGTCTCTGACGGAAAACCTCCCACCAACCTTGCCCTTTCCTGGCTGATTCGCTTATAGTCAAAGTCTACACTAAACCTCCCGTGGACAGTCTATCAGTTAGGAGTCGTCTAGGTCATAGGTCTACCCTAACTTAGGTTAGAATTTTTTTTCTATTTTGTTGTTTGTTTCTTTTGTTTGTATTTCATTGTGTGATATGGCTTATAATAACAATTTTTCTAACTTTAACAATAATCCATATTTCACACCAACTCCATATGATTCGGATAATTCCAAACCGGCGTTTTATAATATGCACCAAACAAATACACGGGTTGGCCTTATCCGAATCAATACAACCCATACCCACATTCTTATGACTATAATTTCCATAATAATTTCAACTCTTCACCGAGTAATTGGGGATTCACGTACCCCGAGTCAAATTCTCAAATTCCTTGTCCACCATATTCACCTTGTCCACAATATTCATTTTCTGATTCCGCTTCATATCCTCCTTTTCTGAACCACCCATTGAAGAAAGATCTGAGTTATTAAGGAGTTTAGAAGCCAATCTACAAAGAGCCAAGCAAAAACTTCAAACATTTGCCTCTCCAATTCCACAGTATTTTCAAGATACATACTCAGTTCCACCAATCCAAAATAGAACACCATCAATTTTGGAACTAAGTATGCGTGAGTCCAAATCCCAAAATCCAATGGACTCACAATTTCACCATCACTTCCAAGACAACACTTCATCTTTTCATTATAACAATGAAATCATCAATTATGGAAAGATGCTTGAAGACATGACTCATGCTCAAAATGCTAGAAATCGTGACATAGATTTGATGATCCAAACTCTTCATTCTCATCCTATTTCTAATGTCACTAGCCACCTGTTAAAACCAAAGAGTCATGTAATTTTGGAAATCCAGATTCTATTTCAGCACAACCACCTGAACTTGTCCAAACTTCAGTTCCCATTGACATTTTGGCAAGTTTCCATTTCCTGAAATTGAACTTGAACATGAATATGATCCTGAACTTCACTTGATGATTCAATTTTCCTTCCTGATTCAATTATGACCGGTGTCTTCACATGATTCACTTCATTTCCCGAGTCAGTATTGGATCCAGTGCCAGTCCATTTTGAAATTGAATCACCAATCTTTGATGATCATATTGAACTTGACCAATTTCATACTTTTGAAAGTCCATTAATAAATGGCAAGTTCACATTTTTGTGGAATTGAACTATATGAGGAATGTGATCTTGAACCCCAACTTAGTGATTCAATTCTTTTCCTGATTCAATAATGACTCCAGTAACTTTACCTGACTTCAATCTTTTCCCGGAGTCGACATTGGATCCTGTCCCAATTCATAATGAAGTTGAATCACCCATCTTTGAGGATCATATTGAACTTAACCAATTCTACACTTCTGAAGATACTATTGACAAATTGGCAAGTTTTCCATTTTTTGAACTCCATGAGGAATGTGACCTTGATTCTCACAATCTCTTTACTTCTGAAACTGATTGTACAATTCTGGCGGAAGATGTTGACCTTAGTTTGAAGAATTATATGGTGATGAGCTAGAATTTCTTAATATTGGAAGTAAAGAGATATCACCCATATTAGGTCACATTCCATTGTTGGACAATACATGTGGACTGGAGTTTCAACTTTTTGACTTGGACCCAATTCCTGAACTCATTTCGACTCCTGAACCTTTACTCGACTTAAATCACCTTCCTGAGTCGGTATTAGTTCCTATCTTTCCTGAGTCCAAGTCAACTGTTCTATCATTTCATACACCATTCTGGGACAAGGTAGTTGATAAATTTGACTCCGAAATTAATTATGGAAAATAGAAATTAGATGGGGTCAAATACTTAATAAAGATCCTTCATGGATTTATCTTTTTAGTGAGTTGTATTCATGATATTTCTGGTGGGTTCCTTAAAACCCAAAGAAAAGTTGATTGGGCCATGTTTCGTGGACCAATCAGACCACCACCGGAACCACCACCTTAAGGTATTTTTTCCTTCCCTCTTCATTTTTGTTTCATGCATACATATATCATGATGCATTGAGGACAATGCATGAAATAAGTGTGGGGGAGGGTTTACTAACATAGAGTTAACATAGAGTTTTTAGATCTTTTCTTTTACACTTCTTTTAGAAAATAAAAAAAATAATAATAAGAAAATATAAAAATAAAACTTTTTGAAATAAGAGACAAAGTTTTGATCTATTTTAAGAAAATTAAGATGTATCTTAGAAATTAAGAAAGCCTTAATTATGACATCTTAAACCTAGTTGAAATAATAGATCTTGTTTGAAATTATAGGCTAAGTAAGAAAAATGGTGAGATATTTTTATCTTGAATTTTTGCCTTAGATTGTATGCACTTCACACTTACACATTTCTTGGGATGGAAAAAAGACCAAAATGCCATAAAATTAAAAGAAAAAAGTTTATAAATAAAACATCACCTATTAAGCTGGATCATTGTGCCTCAAGAAGCATGATTATTCACGCCTAACGGTGGTAAAGAAAATAAATAATCCCTTTAGTTTCGTGGCCTTATTTACTTGAGACCTTAAACCTGAGGGATGTTTTCTCATCTGGTGCCCTAAGACCGTCTGGTTTGGGAGTCATCGGTTAAAGGCTCGCTACAAGGGTAAACTAGAAAGCCTAAACTAAGGGAAGAAAAAAAGCATAAAAAAGTATATATAGATAAATAAATGGCTTGATGGTTGGAGTTAAAATCCCAGAAATTTTCACTGTCACGGTGTGCATATTATCTAGGTTTATGAAAGATAAAGTATTCAATCCAATTTTGAATCCTTACCTTAATTGAAGACAAGATATTGCATAGAGACTAAGTTTAAGAAAGAATAATTATAGGTGGACTTATGACTTAAGATCACTTATATTTTGCAAAATAGTTCGTAAACTTGTTCCCTTTTCAAAATGCGTTTTCAAAACACTAACATTTGTCTTCTTTCTTTATGGATTTTGTGGGTGTAATCCGCTGAAAACCCTCAGGAGACAACACTCCTCCTCTAGGGTAACCTAGAGGTTTAACGGCTTGTTGCACACGCTCAGTGCAATCGTGTCACCTACGAAAGTGGTGTAATAAATTTGTAGTATAGTTTTTCTTTTCTTTTTCTTGTTTTGCTCGGGACGAGCAAAAGAATAGTGTGGGGTGTGATTGATACACAATATTGCATATTTACCACATAATCCCCATGCATATTGCAAATAAATATATGATTTTTACTCATCTTCTCTATATTTTTACAGGTCCACAACTGAAATAAGAGAAAGCCAATAATCACTTTAATTAGCAATAATTAAGAGATTAATTCCAAGCCCAAGATAAAGCCCAAGTTTAAACCCAGGATCCAGAGAATTCTACGTAACAACTCAAGATTCTAGAAGGCCACGTGGATAACAACCTCGCAACCAACTCACAACAGAAAGCTGTTGTCCAACAGATTCAGTGAGCCGCAATTTCTGGGATTTTCCCGCCAAATTGCGACAGTTGGAGTCTGTTGGATCCCGGATTTTGCGCCAACAACCTGGATCTCGAAGCTTCTCTCTGAGCCCTATAAATACTGCACCTGGACCTGCGAGCAAAGGGAGAATGGAGAAGAGAGGAGAAATTAGTAGATGCTTGTAATTTTTGTAGGTTTTTCTCTAGGTTTTAGTTCTTTAGACCCTCTTCTTCTTCCCTAGAAATTTGTAAAGAGAGAGTTTGTAAAGAGAGAAAGCTTGTGTACATCAAGGAGTGACAACTTGTGAAGCAAGGATTCATCCATTCTCTTCTCTCTACTCTTGCATTTTCTAGTTTACTTGCTTTCTTTATTTCTTACTTTACTTTCTTGCAATTTAATTCATGCTTTGCTTTTATTTTGTAATGGCTTGTAGCTAACTTTTCTACATGTACTAGCTAACCACTAACCTTGCTAACTACTAACTCATGGGTGATTGTTATCTTTAATCTTGCAAGTTGGATAGTCTTCTCTTCTCCGATGGGTTAAACCCCCGTCATCCAAGTGGGAAAGTAATTAGATCAACACGCAAGACAAATCCATGCCGATGAATCAACATGAGGCACGCATTCACTGTCACGGAGTTTAGTAAGTTTTAGCAAGGTAGTAAGTTAGCTAGTCATGGTTTTCTTCCATTCAAGTTTTCTAAAGTTTTCTTTCTTTTAGTTGTTAGTCCAAATCCAATCTTGATTTTGATTTCTTTTACATTTTCCATCATGAACATATCCATCCATTCTTTCATTTCTTCTTCATTGTTTTATTCTTTATTTTTTTAAGCATAGAAGAATTCTCGTTTTACATCTTCACTACCTATCGTAAAGCTTCCATCGCGAGCTCTCCCTGAGAATCGACTCGGTATAGCCCTATGCTATAACGGAGATAAGAAAGGGTATATTAATCATCTTTCATACATTTGTGGAGTGATCTAAGCACTTGAGGTTGTTTCTAAACCTTATCTCCTTAATTGAATACATATATTTGTGCTCATTATACTCCATAATACGACACCCTTTCCCGTCTAATCACGCTGCTTAGCAGAAATCTTGAATCTGAAAATTTATTTCATACTGACGTTCCTTGTGTGGTGGTACGTCGATCTGATTATATTAGTGATGACTACTCCACTTTCTGTATTGATCTCCATGGAACGTCCATACATATAAGAATAGAATGCAAAGCAGTAAAACTATCTAATACGAAATAATGCGATGTGCTAGAATCAAAGAGTGCCATAACAGGGTGAAAGTGAACTACATCTTCCTGCCGCAATATTTTCCGTCTTTCCATATCTTAAGTTGGTATAAAGAGATAGGAACTAGTAAGTGAAAAGATGGAAGCAATTTAGAATCAAGAGAAGGACGATCAAGAGGGAATAGATAACTTTGTACTTTGCAGTTGTATTGTATAACCGTGACTCATGCATTCTAATTTCAAATTAATATCCCATTAACCTGCTGACTTGTTGTACTGATGATGTGAGAGCTTAGGCTCTGATATTATCCTGTAACACCCCGATCTCGCAGGGTAACGGAGACATTACTGTGATATATATACGCAGGATGAAAATGCCCTCATATATGTACGCTAAGCATCAGTACAGGTAGGAATCAGTGTAAGAAAGTACATGACATTTTTACATGCCAATAACAAGAGTACCATTACAAAGTTGTCACGAGATGTGACATAAAATTATAGGTATATTACATCACCTGGAGGCGCAAAATATGATACACACATATGAATAGTACAAAATGATGCTCACGGGCTACACGAGAAATCTGCAAGCCAATCTAGGAAGATTAGACAGGGAGAAGCTACAGTTGATTAGCCTGCTCCGCCAGAAAATCTCAGTTCTCGGTGAACAAATTCACTTCAGCCCAAGCTCTAGGTTCTGGACGTACAGGTCCAGGGGAGTCTGAAAGCTACCATCGAGTGGTAAAATGAGTGTCAAGTGATGCACCAGAAAGCACACATGTATCGATAAAACTGACTCAGAAAAACATGTATTGAAAATTATGTCATGAGCATACACATACGAGCATAAAATGAGGCATCAAATAATGGTTATGCAGATGTTGCAAAACCAGTTGTATGAGCATAGTTTATGGATTCATGAGATTAGTACATCGAGGGGATAATCCAAACAAGAAAACCCTCATATATATACCATGTACCTCATGTCTCCATCGAATGGATGCATACAACCTGAGTTGTCCTTAAATAATAGAATAGAGAACAACACGAATAAGTACCGTGAAGTATATCAGGTACCCAAGTCGTGCAGACAAGAAAGAAGCAGTAAATGTAAATGGTAACAAGGAATTCATATAAAATCAGGAGCAAGAAAGTCATGAAGTTAGGTACAGTAGTTTAAGTGTAATATCAAGCAAGAGACATGCAGTGTATTACACGAGTGGTGATCAAGGTATAATAATAGAACAAATAATAATAATTGTAACAGTTTTAATAATAATAAATATCGATAAATCTAAATTAAAATCTGACAAATGCAAAAATCCGATAAATACAACATCCGATAAAACAAAATGCAGGCAAAACCAGTTGTACAAACTTGGTTTACGGCTTCATGAGACTAATTGGTTAAGGGGGTAATCTAAAAAGAAAATCCTTATAAATATATATACCTTATATCTCATATCACCATAATCTGAGTGTGTACAACCTGAATTGTAAAATGAAATGAAATATTATAAAAACACTGATGAATTATTATATTAATATCTTAGTATTATTACTCATCTGACCCATATATCTAGGTATGTGTCCTAGCATACGTTCTAACATACATACATTCATATAAGAGTAAATCGATGTTGGCTATTCGAAACTAATGAGGGAAATCAACGAATTTGTTTTCCATTGAAAATCAATTGAAGAAACCTTATAAAAGTTTAGGAGAAGATTACTAGTAATTGAACAAAAAATAAAATATTACAACTAGAACTCTATTTGAGATTCTGGAGAAGTGTGCGGTGGAAGTCTAGTCAGTGTGCGATCACTTTTTCTATTGACGATGGGAGCGATCGATCTTCGAATGCTACTGCTTGGGAATTCTTTCTGTCTGTTTTTGAAGATTCTTATCGAGAGGAAGGTCTTAGGGTATTAGCGCCTAAATTTATTCTTGTAGGAATTCTTTGAAGTGAGAGAGTAGATATCTTATTAGCTTAAGTTTTGAAGCCACAAAGAAGCTTTATGCTCTTCAAAAAGCCCTCTTGGACTTGAATTTCTTTAAGACCCTGAGCCTAGCCTACTAGCACGCTATTTATAGGCTCAATAGGGAGTTATGATCCCCTTGATTGTCTCCTCTCAATGAGAGATTATAGGTGTAATTACCCATTAAATTCTCCCACTAACTTAGTGAAGCGGTCACCTTAAATCCAGTGGAGATGGGGCTAGCCTCCTCATGCAAGGCTAGCCATTTAAGGCGAGGTTAGCCAGTGGAGGCAAGCCTAGCCTCCTCAGGCGAGGCTAGCCACTTGAGGCGAAGTTAGGCATTTAAACCTTTCTATGGAATTATGCCAAGCTTCAGGCGAACGTAGAAGTTAGCTTTCAACAGAGCCATGTAAAGCTTCAGATGAAGCTAGAAGCAATCTCTCAGCAGAGTTGTGCTAAGGTTCAGGCGAAATTAAGAGTTAGCCTTCTGCCCGGCTGTGTAGAGTTTTAGGTGAAGCTAGCAATTAGCTCTCTGTGGAGCTATGAAGGCTTCAATGTGAAAGTTAGACAAACTTAGCCTCTCAGGCGAGGCTAGTCGCTTGAGCTCATGAGGCTAAGTATTGAGCTAACTTAGCATCATAGGCTTGCCTAGGTCTCTTCAAAGGCAATATTTGGCCTACTGTCTGCTTCACTAGATCAGTAGGGTCCAAGTTGCTACTTTGTCCCTTAGAAATGGTCAGAAAATGCTTGTCAGCTTGTCTGCGACTTGTCTTTTGTAAATATTGACAAGTGAGACATCATTCAGACAGGTTGAAGAGTTGTCTGAGAGTTTATTTTTTTAGAGTGTCAACAAAACCCCTTCAAACTTTTCATAAATCTGTAATGAATTGGTTCAGATTTTGAAATACTTTGAATTACTGAAATACTTTGAATTGCCTCGGGTGTTCAAAAGGGTAAGCATTCACCAAGTAGAATTTCCAAAGGAATTAGAACTGTGACTCAAAATTATTCAGAGATTAGAAACATGATAAAATCAGTCTGAGTATAAGAATTCACTGGGGACAAAAGAGAGCAGCTCTAAGAATCTGTCTGTTCAGAGGTAATGTGGACATAATAGATTAGGAATTGCTAGAAAGAGAGTTCGTTGTTCAGAGGTGATAAACTAGACATAATAGCGAGAAGAGTCCCTACCGGACTGAAAAGTTAGATCTGGGTATCTGTCAGTTCAGAGTTGACTAACTGGACATAACTGATTAGGAATCACCAGACACGAAGCCTTGTCGTTCAGAGGTGACGAACTGGACATATCGACAAAGAAGGGTGAGATTGGATATTCATCGGTTCAGAGGTGACGAACAAGACATAATCGATTAGAAATTACCAAACTGGGAGTGTTTACTATTCAGAGGTAACAAAGTAAGCACAACCATAAACGAAAAGGTGAACTCAATTTTAAGGGTTCGTCTATTCAAAGGTGATGAACTGGACATGATAGATTATGACACACTAAACTCTGAATCCGCTGCCAGAAGTAATCGTATTAACTTAGCAGCTAGCCCACTGGGAACTGCAAGGGTGAATTGGATTTGTGCACCCGTCGGTTCAGAGGTAATTTTGAAATAACCAACTAAGAGACACCAGGCTTACAATCTGTTGTTCAGAGGTTATAGTGCTAACTTGACAGCTAGTCAACTAGGGACTGCAAGAGTGAGATCTGGAATCCATCAGTTCAGAGGTGACGAACAGAACATAATTGGTTAGGAATTACCAGACTCGAAATTTATCGTTTAGGGGTGATGAACTGGACATGACGACAAAAGAGAAGTCCACACTAGACTGGAGGATGAGACTTGGTTATCTATCAGTTCAGAGGTGATTGACTGGATATGACCAATTGAGAAGCCACCAAGCTCAGAGCCTTATCGTTCAGAGGTGATAAACAGGACATGACGGTAAAAAGAGAAGTCCCTGCTGGACTGAAAGATGAGGCTTGGCTATCTGTTGGTTCAGAGGTGATAAACTGGACATAACCGATTGAGAAGCTACCAAGCTCAAAATTCTGCCATTCAGAGGTGACGAACTGGACATAACGATAAGAAGAATAGTCCCCACTAGACTGAGAGAAGAGATTCGGGTACCTGTTAGTTCAGAGATGATTAACTGGATATGACCGACTGAGTCCAGAACCCTTGTTGTTCAGAGATGGCGGACTAGATATGACAGCAAAAAATAATTCCGCTGAGAGGAATATGACTTGATCATAAACTCTGTGGGGAAATTAGTGCTTCTTTGGAGAATTTTTTGGAAGAAATTATCAGAGGTATAATGTTAACATGACAACCGAAGAGTCCACTGGGGACTAAAAAGGGTAATAATAAACTCTAAAGGGAATTTAATAGAAACTCATTGGGGAATTAGAAAATGAATCCCATGAGAGATTATAGAGAGTTTAGCGCTCTCTAAGATGTCAGAGATAATTATTACGTGACAAAGAACTCTATAGGGATGTGATAAGGAGATGATTGTTCCCTAAAAAGTTATCAGAGGTAAACATTAACGTAACAATCAAATTTCTTACTGGGGAATTAAAAGGAGATTTTATCCAAAGTGATTATGACAACTTCTCCGCTTGGGATTTGTAAAAGTAACTTGTCAGAGGTGCGATGTTAACTTGATAAGGATTCATTTACTGTTGAGGTATTTGAACACACAACAATTTGAGTGAATCTATCATTCTATTGAAGAGAATGGCAAGTGGAGTTTGATCTGCTGGAGATATTAGCAGGATCCGCTAGGGATATTCAAAAGATTTTACTGTCAGAGGCGTGAGCTTTAAGCATGACAGTTTTGATCTGTGATTCATCTTATTGAGAAAATGAATATAGCCTTATGTGATCCTACCATTCCATGGACGAGAATTAGTAGGGAACATTGGTGGGAAAAGTGGATCAGGCCCTTAGGATTTTTAGCAAATCCTAAGCTATCAATGAGTTTGTATGCCTTTACCAACTACCGTTTGAGTTGGGTTAGCCATGCTATTCCCCTCAGCATGATGAGTTGTCAAAAACTTTATATTGGGCTTAGAAGCCAATGTTTTCCTATAGTCTTATTCACCGAAGGCTTTGGATCGTGTCACATGAATCGAACATTTCTGTATTCCACTGGTGACCTCTAAAATTTGCTAGCGATTAAAGAGTTAAGTCTAAACTTCATGGAGAAATTGTCGGGAAATCGACATTCTTGTGGAGCGTCACCTTTTGTTCATCAAGACTCTGGTTCTTACTGATCTTCGTATCTAGATATGAAGTACAAACTTAACAAAGAATATATCGAGTAAGTCGAGATTCCTCATAGAGTTTTGCTTTTGTTCATTATAATTAAGACTCTAGTCACAGCTGATCATCGAATCTGAACATGAATGTGAAATACTAGAAAGGTCGAGGAAGGATGCATCACGAACCTTCTTCGATGAATTTAGCTCATTCAAGATTGCCATGAAGCCAAACTGATTTGTCAAAAGAAGAATGTAGAGATGGTTGAAATTGATTCCACCTGGGGAAAAAGACTCTTTGAGGAGATGAAACAGTCAGATGAGTCCAACTTGGTGATCAGAAGTATAGTGTTAACATGATCATGGATAGCGCTTGTCGTTGATTGGCATCAAGAGCGTATCACCTTTAGATTCGCTAGGCGATAAGCTCTACTCGAGTAGATTGTCTCTACTATGAAAGGTTGTCCCCATTTGGTCAGTGGAATGACACATTCCAATCCCCTGCGTGTTTTGACTTCATTGGCTGTTTTGCCTCGTCGGGGGTCTGATTGTACTGTCGCAAGTATTATTTGCCAGACCTAGTACTTGTCGGCTATCAAATAGAGGCTGAGACAGTTGTCTCCTCTTTAGTGCTGCTGAGAGGAGTTGTTGGTGCTGTGTCATCTGTTATGAGAGACATTGCAAGACTTTCCTTTAGCTTTGGATTAGCTTGAGTCCCATTGCTTTAGCCGCTGATGGGATGACCATGGCTTTTGGAAGTAGAGTTGACTACCTCCATACTCCCTTTTAGGAAAGGGGTTAGGCAGTAGCCTTTTTATGTTCTGACTTCAGAGCCAAAACACCTGCTTCAATCGGTGCTTGGATTTTATTCTTAATGACATTGCACCTGCAAGTAGGATGATGAACCATCCTATGGAAAAGACAATAGTTGGGGTCATTCGTTCGTCCCACTTCGTCTGGGCGTCTAGCCTCTGGCAACTTGAGCTTGTTGCGCTTGTTAAGCAAGTGAAAGATTGTCACCACATGCTCATCCTTAAAGGAGTATTGTCTCTGAACTTTGTTATTCTGTTAGAGTTACCCTTCTTTGATCGAGTTCCTGCATATACTTTCAATGCTGATGTATTGGAGATTCAGCCATGTCATGACTTTTGTTGTTGATTTCCCACCTGCTTTTTGGGGTCTCAAACTTTTTAGTTGATTTCTCAGCTATCTTGGCTTGTTCAACAACCTCCTGCCAAGTGTGGGCTTTGACGGCTCTCATGCGAACTTTTACTTTGTCGAGGAAGTTATGCCTAATGTCTGAAGCAACATAGGCAAAGACATGTCTGCAGGGCACATAAGAGAAAGATTGCGGAACCTCTCTATGTAATCTCGTATAAATTCTCCTTCTTTCTCTAGACTGCCGAGAGGAGTTTGTCCATGGTCACCTTGGTATCATCTTCATAAAATCGGGAGAGGAATCGGGTTTTCAGGTCAAGCCATGTTTTGATGGAGTTTGCGGGAAGACTCCTAAACCGATCAAAGGCTACCCTCTTGAGGGTGCCAATGAACAGTCTGGTCATGAGAGCATCATTACCTACTATATTACCGGTTTGCGATCAAAAGTAGTAAATGTGCTGATTTGGTGAGCTCTTGCCATCATACGAGTACAATGTTGGTGGCTTAAAGTTTGGCGGATATGAGACTGAATCCCATTCTAAGGGGTAAGAACGGATTGCCCCTACTTTCTTCAGTTCATCGCTTTGGGCCAGGGATGCATCCTGAGCTTGGATGCCTTTGATAACCTCAACATTGATTGAGGAGCTTTCCTTCGACTCCTCAGTCTTAGGAGGTTCATTGTTGTTGTTCTCCTCTTCCTCATAATTTCTACTGGTTGTGTCGTCATTGTTTCGGGTTGGCCAAGAGCTAAGTCAACATGCGCTATATGTATCCAAGGGTTCTTGCTAGGTCTTGGAAGTATGCTCTTGTGCCTCCATGCGACGACGAAAAGCATCATCATTGTTGTTATCAGCCATATTTACTGATACGACCTGCCTACCAGAGCTGACAATGGCTGATGAGGCGTAGCCACTAGCTTCTTCTTCATCATCAGACCATTAAAATAGGCTTCTCAATGGTTCAGGTGACATCACACCCCCATTGAAGAGGAGGGTTGTCCTTAGTTGTAGGGTATTGTTACCCTAGAGCGAGTGCCTTGGAAGGCACTCTCTGGTTCAACCAGGACCAACCTAAGCCGGGGTATAGCCAGAATCTAGAGAATTAAATGAGGGAGTGCGAACCCCCTATCTCCTTCTTCGAGATCATATGAAATCTCTTCCTCTGCTTATCATATTGACAAAAGCAGCTGCGAGGTGAGGCACCTTTACTGTCTTCTTCTTTCGAGACTTGGGCTTCTCAGAAGTTTGGACTAACAATCAGTTGAATACTGATTGCTGTCTTGGTGGAGAAATTGTGGGAATTATCCCCAAAAAATAATGGACGGAGTGGATCGTCATAAGTTGACACCCCACTTGTCCACACTGGGACGGTGAAATGTGAACATGTTCCTCAGAGTGGAGTTTTCACTTATTGCTCAGATAGTTTCTCAACTTTGTGTTAACTGCACCCAACTGATCCAACACGGAGACTCGAGAAGACTGGAAGTTAGCTCCTTTAGGCTGAGAAGCCTTAGGCTTAGCCTTGAAGGTTTTCTTTCTGGCTATAGGCGAAGCTAGGATAGCTTCACCTGAAAGAGTAGCTTCGCAAGGCGAAACTACTGTTTTAGCTATCTTATAAGGTGAGCTTAGCTCTACTGCGCAGAGTTCTTCCTTTGAATGAAGCTGAAATAGCCTCGCTATTAGCACTCAGTGATGTTTCATTTTTAGCCTCACAGCTAACATCCTTAGCACTTAGTGCTTTAGTTCTAATCTCATGGATAAGAACTTTTTTAGCACTTAGTGTTGTCAGTAGGAGCGACGCTGAATCAACAACGCTATTAGCACACAGAGGTGCTTTGGCCTTAACCTCGCGTGATAGGTGAGGCTGAACTCTGCAAAGAGTTGAATTAGCTTCGCATGGTGAAGCTATTTGAGCAAACATTGCTTTGGATCTACCGCTAGCGGGGAGTCTAGCACTGCCCAACAGTGCTCTTGACTTGAACGAAGTTGCAGTAACCTCGCTTCCAGCACCAAATGATGCTTTAGCTTTAGCCTCGCAGTAGCTTCGGGGAATAGGCGAGGCTTAGATGTATGGAGAGCTAAAATAGTATTGCAGTCGAGACTATTTTAGCTTCACAAGAAGCTGAATCAAGGGATCTATCTCTAACCTCGCATGAGACTACGAATTTTGTAATCCACTTAGCCTTGGCAGAGGCTATTTTAAGTTCACAAGGAACCTTTGTAGCCTCACGCGCAACGTTAATACATTAGCGCGAGGATAAGTTAGTCTCTGTTGATACTGTATTAGACTCAAACAGAGTCTGTTTAACCCCGTGTGAGGTTGTGATAGGTTCACAGAGAACCTTATTTGTCTCAATAGAGACTTGCTTCTAAGGGATAGCCGAGGGGCTATGACTACGCAGACCTTCCTGTGCTCGCGCACATGTAGGGGATTTGTGCTACCCCTAGAGAGAAATTGTTCAAACTCTCTTGATCAAAGTGAATGACCAGTATCTCAGCAATAGACCTGAGGGCCTGATCATCGCATTGCGACACTTGATTCTCAGCTGTAGAGAATATACTCTCCAGCAGAGTCGCCATCTTGTTTTTCATTAAAAATCAATTGGGAAAAACTTATAAAAGTTTAGGACAAGATTACAAGCAATTGAACAAAAAAAATAAAAACTGCAGGAAGAACTCTCCTTGAGATTCTGGAGAAGTATGCCGGTGGAAGTCTGGTCAGTAAGCGACTACTTTGTTCCGTTGACAATGCGAGCCATCGATCTTCGAATGCTACTGCTTAGGAATTCCTTCTCGCCTGATTTCAGAGATTCCTATATGAGAGAGAGATCTTAGGGTATTATCACCCTAAATTTATCCTTGTAGGATTAGAGATGTAATTCTCTGAATTCTTTGAAGCGAGAGAGTAGATCTCTTATTAGATTAAGCTTTGAAGCCACCAAAGAATCTTTATGCTCTTTAAAAAGCCCTCTTGGACTTGAATTTCTTCAAGACCCTGAGCCTAGCCTACTAATGGGCTATTTATAGGCTCAATAGGGAGTTATGATCCTGTTGATTGTCTCCTCTTAATGAGGGATCATGGGTGTATCTACTCATTAAATCCCCTCACTAACTTAGTGGGGCGATTATCTTAAATTTGGAGGAGACGAGGCTAGCCTCCTCATGTCAGGCTAGCCAGTTAAGGTGAGGCTAGCCACCTCAGACAAGGCTAGCCAGTGGAGGCGACGCTAGCCTCCTCAAGTAAGACTAGCCAGTTGAGGCGAAGCTAAGCATTTTAGCTCTTCAGCGGAGTTGTGCCAAGCTTCAGGCGAAGGAATAAGTTACCTTTCAACAGAGTTGTGTAAAACATCAGGCGAAGTTAGAAGTAAGCTCTCAGCAGAGCTGTACCAAGCTTCAGGCAAAAGTAGGAGTTAGCCTTTTACGCGGCTGTGTAGAACTTCAGGTGAAGCTAACAATTAGCTCTCTGTGGATGTAACACCCCGCTCCCAGAATACGTACTTAGTTGCGTATTCAGATTTCTCGATCGTATTCTTTGATTTACTTCCTGTATTTGTTTTGTATTATGAATTATTTATATGATCGTATTGCCATGGATCTGGATTCGTGGACTCGGAGTCAGCCCCAGTCTGAACTGAGGACACGATCCTAATGTATTGCTCAATTTGGTCTTTTCGATAGTCATATTTGACCGATTTTAGTTTCAAATATCATTTTTCAATATTCTAAATTTTTCATGATTTTCTGAAATTTTTCTGAATTAAATTGAAAATCTTCAAAACCGGTGTCGACTAATGCCGCTGACCAATTCCCGAATTTGTAATTTACAAACGGAGTTGGATTTCTAAAAACACTTTCTCATATCTTCTTAAATTCACATTTTCTATCTAATACTTTTTCTGAGATTTTTGTGAAGTTATCAAAATTCCACTGGATTTGGTGTCGGCCAGTATCACTGATTGATTTCAGGAATTTTAGTTTACAATTGGAATCAAATTTCTGAATTCCGCTTTCATATTACTTCTGAGAATTATATTTTCTACTTTCATGCATTTTCTGAGATTTTTCAGATTTTAACAAAATCCGGCCGACTCGGTGTCGATGGTAGGTTCAGGATTTTTATTTTGAAAACGGAATTGAATCTCTGGAAACTGATTTCGTCAAACATCTTAAAATAATATTATTATTTTTGAGAATTTTTGAAATGCTTTCCGAACTACTTCATTTTTCGGACTTTTCCGGAGTTTTCGGTATTTTCCCCAGATACTAGAATTTATCCAGATATTATATTTATATTCTTCTCATTTCTCTCTCCTTTCTCAGATGCGAGAATCACCAGACATGGATCTGGTCTTTAATGCAGAGATTCATTTCCATTCTGCATTTAATGCACTTCAGATCAACTCCAATCAAGTCATTATGACTTTTTTTCTTTTTTGTCTAATGCGACTCTCGCGTTTTCTACTGGACGCGGCACTTATCTCCGCGTCTGGCTCTCTTTGGCCTAGACGCAGGTCTGGTTTCATGGAGACGCAAGTCTAATTTAAGGAAAGTCATGACAATGGCAAACTAGTAATAATTATTTCTCCCCTTATATATATACCCCCCTTTTTTTCCTTCTTTCATTCTTTCTTCCTTCTTCTCCAACAGCAAACTGAACCAACAGCAGCCCATAAACAGAGCCGTGCTTCCATCCTTGGCCGGCCACCCTTTCCTTCCATCTCCACCACCATCTCCACAACTTCTCCACCATTCTCTCCTCCATTTCTTCCTCCATTCAAACAACAACAACACCATCTCCACCACCTTCTTCTTCTTTCTTCCACCAAAATAACCCATCTTCACCATTATCTTCTCCATCATTTCCACCACCACCTACACCATCTTGGCCACCAACAACCACACCATCTTCCTCCCCTAGGAGTGCTCTTTTTAACGAGCTATAGCTTCGCTCTCCGAAACCCCTTTTTCAAAACTCCATTTTCACCATTTCAACTAGAATTGCACCCACTTCTTGCCTTGGGCTTGGGGCTTTAGCCACCCACCTCTGGTCTTCGGCCACCTCCGGCTGCCGCCGATGACTGCCGGCAAGCCATGACCGGCCTTCCACTCCCTTTCCTTCTTTCTTTTCTTTCCTTTCCTTCTTTCTTTTTCTTCTTTTTTTTCTTTCTTTCTTTCTTTCTTCCCTTTATTTTTCCCCGCGTCTCTTACTCCCTCATTCACTGTGTCTCTCTCTCTCTCTCTCTCTTTTTATTATCTCCCTTACTCACTCATCTCCCTGTCTCTCTCTTTCTCTGTAAATTGCTAGACGCGGAGCTCACCCCGCGTCCAAGCAATTCCTTAACGCGATCTTCGCGTTCTTGATATTTGTATAACGCGGTCTTCGCGTTCATGTATCAACGTGATGCGGAGCTCATGCTCGGGTCTACGTTCTTCTCATGTTATAGCTTAAACGCGGGTCTCGAACCCCGCGTTCGTGAAAATCTACGCAACGCGACTCCCGCGTCTGCGACTCCCGCGTCTGCGATTCCCGCGTCTCCATTCTCTCTCCTCTTGGTTCATTCTCTCTCCTCCATTATATTGACCGCGTTTACGCGTTAGTTTCCTGGATTCCAGAGATTAGGGATTTCACAGTATTTTCTGTATTTAGGCGAGTGTCCTCGCCTCCATTCGATTTTTCCCGCTTCGTCGGGTCGACTTGTATTTGCATTATGTATAACTTAACAACTGATGTGTTATCACTTAACATGCTACCACTGGATACCTGCTCCTGTTATATTATCTCTTATCACTTACTCCTTGTTATGACATGACTTATTACCTGTCACCTGCCCGATCACTTGTCATTGTCATGATAAAACTTGATACCTGTTATGATTAACTCTCTACTCATGATTATCATGTTACGGAATGTAGTATCTGATATCTTGTTATGAACTCCCGTTATGCTTGTTATGTACTCCTGTTATGACCAGTTATGTTTCTACTCATTCCCGTAATCTGATAATTATGTTTAATATGCCATAAAAAGGATAGCTTTCACGGGGAATGGGAGGAAGTGATGGATCCCGGTATGATGCCTTGCTTACAGTAATGGAACACTAAAACTGACGATTCATGTTAGGGGGATTTTAGGCCCCCAGAAGATGCGTGTTAGGGGGATTTCAGGCCCCCAATGGCTGTGTCCCGGGTGGACGGGAACTACTATAAGTATGTGCTATCAGTTCTTCATCGGCTTCCAATAACCAACCTCGACTTACTTATATATGGATGTATGTGTGTTGAGATGTACATCAGGACACATACCTAGTAATAATAATAAAATACCAAGATAATAACTTGTCATGTTGCTCTACAAACTTGGTTATATCACTTGTTTTGCCATGATTGCTTTTATCCGGTTTTACATCAGATTTTATTTTGTGATCATTACTACTCACATCCTGTTTTACCACTTTTGTTCTATTCCACCAGTCTCCTGCTCTTGTCATATTATACCATGTGTTTGCTTATCTATGCTCCCCGTCTGGCTTTCGCATCACTACTCGTCGGGGAGTTCTGACTCCTCTGGATCCTCATGTCCAGGTTTTAGAGCTTGGAGCGTGTGGATTCTCCCAGCTGCTGATCAGAGTGACACAGCTGAAGCGTAGATCTCCAGCAGACCGTCCAGAGCCCTATCCTTCCAGGCCCCCTACTCGGCTCTAGAGTTTTTCCTGTTATGATTCTGAGTCTCTTTTTGTACTGTTCATACTTATATATCTCTTTGTATTCTCACAATTGCGCATATCAGTGATGTAATATTCATGTAATATTGGGTCACTTCTTGTGATAACTTTGTAATTGTACTCATGTGTTGGAATGAATAATGCACCACGTGCTTCCGTACTCTGATTCTTGCCTGTACTGATGCTTAGCGTATATACGTGAGGGTAATTCCGACCTGCGTATATATGTCGCAGTAACGTCTTCGGTACAACCAGTCGGCAAAATTGGTAAAGAAATTTGCAACTGGAATGCATGAGTCCTGGTTATACAATCCAACTACAATTGCAGAGTTATCTTTTTCTTGATCATCCTTCCTTTCATTTCTAATCCCTTTCATCTTTCCACTGTTTTGATTTTTCGAAGCCTTTATACCAACTTAAGATATGGATAGACTAAAGAGGTAGCGGCTGGTTCTGAATGAAACTATTGTATGATCTCTTCGACTAACTCTATGAAGCTCGGGTATTCTCAAGATTGATCCCGATCGGGTTATCTTTCAGAAGTCAGTAGTCGGGACTCTCTATGGGTATTCTATATTCTTGGCTATATTCTTCAGAGTGATTGATGCATGGTCTTCGGAATTCTTAACTATCGGTCTTCTTTAGTTGTGTTCAGCATTATCAGGATTTTTTTTATCTTCGATATTCTGGCTCATTCTCAGAGAGCTATCAAGTATGCAGTACAGCGGGAATTCTATTACAAAGCAATGATATCAGATCAGTATTATTTGGCATTTTTTGAAGAATTATACAACAGGAAGTGAAGAGATGTCTATAGTCCGATTATTCTTCAGTCGACTTGAGGGCCCTACCTGTAGTGATTCATATCTTGATTGGTATAATTTCCGTCTCTGCCCCTCTTGTGTTCATCTTCCCCTTATCGAAATTGCGAGGGCGCAATTTTTTGTAAGGTGGATGGAATGTAACACCCCGCTCCCAGAATACGTACTTAGTTACGTATTCAGATTTCTCAATCATATTTTTTGATTTACTTCCTATATTTATTTTGTATTATGAATTATTTATATGATCGTATTGTCATGGATATGGATTCGTGGACTCGGAGTCAGCCCTAATCTGAACCGAGAACTCGATCCTAGTGTATTGCTCAATTTGGTCTTTTTGTTAGTCATATTTGACCGATTTCAGTTTCAAATATCATTTTCTAATATTCTAAATTTTTCATGATTTTCTGAAATTTTCCTGAATTAAATTGAAAATCTTCAAAACCGGTGTCGACTAGTGCTGCTGACCGATTCTCAGATTTTTAATTTACAAACGGAGTTAAATTTCTAAAAATGGCTTTCTCATAACTTCTTAAAATCACATTTTCTATCTGAATACTTTTTCTGAGATTTTTCTGAAGTTATCAAAATTCCACTCGATTTGATGTCGGCCAGTATCACTGGTTGATTTCAGGAATTTTAGTTTACAATTGGAATCAAATTTCTGGATTCTACTTTCATATTACTTCTTAGAATTATATTTTTTACTTCATACATTTTTTGAGATTTTTTTAGATTTTATCAAAATCCGGCCGACCCGGTGTCGACTGTAGGTCTCAGGATTTTTATTTTGAAAACATGATTGAATCTCTAAAAATTGATTTCGTCAAACATCTTAAAATAATATTTATTATTTTTGAAAATTTTTGAAAAGCTTTCCGAACTACTTCATTTTTTGGGCTTTCTGGAGTTTTCGGTGTTTTCCCCAGATACCAGAATTTATCCAGATATTATATTTATATTCTTCTCATTTCTCTCTCCTTTCTCAGACGTGAGAATCACCAGACATGGATCTGGTCTTTAATGCAGAGATTTATTTCCGTTCTGCATTTAATGCACTTCAGATCAACTCCAATCAAGTCATTATGACTTTTTGTCTTTTCTATCTAACGCGACTCTCGCGTTTTCTACTGGACGCGGCACTCATCTCCGCGTCTGGCTCTCTTTGGCCTAGACGCAGGTCTGGTTTCATGGAGACGCAAGTCTCATTTAAGGAAAGTCATGACAATGACAAACTAGTAATAATTATTTCTCCCCTTATATATACACTCCCTTTTTTTCCCTTCTTTCATTCTTTCTTCTTTCTTCTCCAACAGCAAACTGAATCAACAACAGCCCATAAACAGAGCCGTGCCTCCCTCCTTGGCCGGCCACCCTTTCCCTCCATCTCCATCACCATCTCCACAACTCCTCCACCATTCTCTCCTCTATTTCCTCCTCCATTCAAACAACAACACCACCATCTCCATCACCTTCTTCTTCCTCTTTCTTCCACCAAAACAATCCATCTTCACCATTATCTTTCCACCACCACCACACCATCTTGGCCACCAACAACCACACCATCTTTCTCCCCTCGGAGTGCTCTTTTTAACGAGCTATAGCTTCGCTTTCCGAAACCCCTTTCCAAAACTCCATTTTCACCATTTCAACTAGAATTGCACCCTCTTCTTGCCTTGGGCTTGGGGCTTTAGCCGTCCACCTCCGGTCTCTGGCTACCTCCGGCCGATGACCGCCGCCGACGACCGCCGGCAAGCCATGGCTGGCCTTCCACTCCCTTCCCTTCTTTCTTTCTTTCCTTTCCTTCTTTCTTTTCTTCCCTTTCCTTTTTCTTTCCTTCTTCTTTCTTTCTTTCTTTCTTTCTTCCCTTTATTTTCCCTGCGTCTCTTACTCCCTCATTCACTGCATCTCTCTCTCTCTTTCTATTATCTCTCTCACTCTCTCGTCTCCCTATCTCTCTCTTTCTCTGTTAATTGCTAGAAACGAAGCTCACCCCGCGTCCAAGGAATTCCTTAATGCGATCTTCGCGTTCTTGATATTTGTATAACGCGGTCTTCGCGTTCATGTATCAACGTGATGCGGAGCTCATGCTCGCGTCTACATTCTTCTCATGTTATAGCTTAAACGCGGGTCTCGAACCCTACATTTGTGGAAATCTACACAACGCAACTCCCGCGTCTCCATTCTCTCTCATCTTGGTTCATTCTCTTTCATATTGGTTCATTCTCTCTCCTCCTTTATATTGAACGCATTTATGCGTTGGTTTCCTGGATTTCGAAGATCAGGGATTTCACAATATTTTCTTTATTTAGGCGAGTGTCCTCGCCTCTATTCGATTTTTCCTGCTTCGTCGGGTCAACTTGTATTTGCATTATGTATAACTTAACAACTGATGTGTTATCACTTAACATGCTACCACTGGATACCTACTCCTGTTATATTATCTCTTATCACTTGCTCCTTATTATGACATGACTTATTACCTGTCACCTGCCCAATCACTTGTCATTGTCATGATAAAACCTGATACCTGTTATGATTAACTCTCTGCTCATGATTATCATGTTACGGAAATGTAGTATCTGATATCTTGTTATGAACTCCCGTTATGCTTGTTATGTACTCCTGTTATGACCAATTATGTTTCTACTCATTCCCGTAATCTGATAATTATATTTAATAAGCCTAAAAAGGATAGCTTTCACGGGGAATGGGAGGAAGTGATGGATGCCGGTATGATGCCTTGCTTACAGTAATGGAACACTAAAATTGACGATTCGTGTTAGGGGAATTTCAGGCCCCCAGAAGATGCGTGTTAGGGGGATTTCAGGCCCCCAATGGCTGTGTCCTAGGCGGACAGGAACTACTATAAGTATGTTCTATCAGTTCTTCATCAGCTTTCAATAACCAACCTCGACTTACTTATATATGGATGTATGTGTGTTGAGATGTACATCAGGACACATACTAGTAATAATAATAAAATACCAAGATAATAACTTGTCATGTTGCTCTACAAACTTAGTTATATCACTTGTTTTGCCACGATTGCTTTTATCAAGTTTTACATCAGACTTCTGTTTTATGATCATTACTGCTCACATCCTATTTTACCACTTGTGTTCTATTCCATCAGTCTCCTGCTCTTGTCGTATTATACCATGTGTTTGCTTATCTATGCTCGCAATTTGGCTTTCGCATCACCACTCGCCGGGGAGTTCTGACTCCTCTGGATCCTCATGTCTAGGTTTTAGAGCTTGGAGCGTGTAGATTCTCCTAGCTGCTGATCAGAGTGGCGCAACTGAAGCGTGGATCTCCAGCAGACTGTTCAGAGCCCTATCCTTCCAGGCCCCCTACTCGACTCTAGAGTTTTACTGTTATGACTCTGAGTCTCCTTTCCTACTGTTCATACTTGTATATCTCTTTGTATTCTCATAATTACGCATATCAGTGATGTAATATTTATGTAATATTGGGTCACTTCCTGTGATAACTTTGTAATTATACTCATGTGTTGGAATGAATAATGCACCACGTGCTTCTGTACTCTGATTCTTGCCTGTACTGATGCTTAGCGTATATACGTGAGAGTAATTCCGACCTGCGTATATACGTCGCAGTAACGTCTCTGTACCCGCCGGATCGGGGCATTACAGTGGAGCTATGAAGAGCTTCAAGGCAAAACTAGAAAAACTTAGCCTCTCAGGTGAGGCTAGCCCCCTGAGCTCATGCGAGGCTAATTGTTGAGCTAACTTATCATCATAGGCCTGCCTAGGTCTCTTCAAAGGCAACACTTGGCCTGTTGTCTACTTCGCTCATGCGAGGCTAATCGTTGAGCTAACTTATCATTATAGGCCTGCCTAGATCTCTTCAAATGCAACACTTGGTCTGTTGTCTGCTTCATTAGATCAGTAGGGTCCAAGTCGCAAAAACTGTTTGTTAGCTTGTCTGCGACTTATCTTTTGTAAATGCCGATAAGTTAAACATCGTTCAGACCAGTTGAAGAGCTGTCTGAGAGTTTTTCTTTTTGAAATGTCAACAGAATTATATTTACAATGAGTCTCATGAATACCCGAGACCACAGCTTAAGATGTTCCGTTGATGATACGGAACCTACCGTGAGATGTAGTGTAGGAGGGTCTTATTGTATACCGTAGGAAGGAGCAATAATAATCGGGGTGCCAGTACACCCTATGGAATACCTAGAGGCCCATAGATAAAATCAGAGTTTTAGTTACACAACATACCTAATGCTACAGTAAACACAATCACATATTGAAGTCCATCACTTTCCCCGACACGATGTAAGTTGTTCTTTTATTGTTACGGATTATTATATAATTATCAATTTATAGGAATATCAGGAGCATGACAGGTGGAGCATAATAAGTACATGATTACGAGAGAACAGGCGTATAACATGATAACAGTTGTGAAGTTCACGTAATGTGATAATCATGAGTTTCGTTGTCAGCATTTCAAGTGTCGGGTGATAATTATAATCAAGTAGCATGAAGCAGGGAAATAATACATGTAAGCATTTCAAACTCTTCACAACGAGTATGATACTAATATATAATTAAGCTATTAAGTATCCAGATGGGGCTAGGCAAGCTAGAGTCTAGCTAGACCATGTCCGGTGGGGTAAAGTAGCAGCACACGACAAAGCTAGATCCCTGGTGAAGCCAGCGTGCAACATTAAATACTAACTTGCTCGGCGAGGTTAAAGCTCGCAGCAAAGCGATGTATGAATGTCCAACTAACACACACGACAAAGCCACACTCGCGGTGATGCTAAAGCACACGGTGAAGTGGCGTGTGAACGCTCTTCAATCCCATGTGATGAAATGGCACTATAGCGAAGCTAAACGCACGCGGCGAAGCGACATATGAACACTCTGCTAACGTACGTGACGAAGTTATACTCGTGCGAGTTTGTGATAAAGCGCTGAGCACTGAGCTCGCTTCCCGATGGAGCTAATGAAAACCCGAAGGTTAAGCTCGTAGGCTGAATAGTGAAACCGTAGAGTGGTTAAGCCCGAAGGCTGAGCCCGAAAGCTAATGACCATGAAGGGTTGGCCAAACACAGTAATAGAGCAGTATTACAAGCAATATACATGTTTAGTTATTAAACTACATTATTACAAGCATTCGACATAGAGATACAATTAAAATCCCAGCACAAAATACAATACAAATCCACATACACGACAATTAAAGAAATTCCCAAAAGTATAATATTACCTGTCGAAGAGGGAAAACAGACAAGTGAAGCGAGAACACTCACCTAAAACCATAGAACTCTAAAAATACAATGCAGATATGTGTTCAAATCTAATAAAATAGAGAGAGGAGAGAGAGAATTAAAGAGGGAGGGGAGAGAAACAAAGAGAGAGGAGAGAGGAACAGGTCACGACCAGGTGCCGTGACTTGGGCTCATGGTTAGGTGGCCAGCCGGCCGGTAGGGGTGGCGCATTGGCCACGCCACCGACCAAGGTGGTGGCCAGCCAAGCTTGCTGGGAGAGGGGAGGAGTTAGTGGAGTGAGTAATAGGGATTTTGATGGAGATGAGAGTAATGGTAGTGGGGATTTTGAGGTGGTGGTGAATTTAGAGAACAGGAAGAAATGAGGAGGAGTGGGAGGTGGTTATGGTGGTGGATGATGGTGGTTTGTGGTGATGATTGGTGGTGGGATTTGGAAGAGGTGGAGATTGATGGAGATGGAGGAGTGGGTTGTGGATTTTGATGAAATTGAAGGAGATGGTGAAGTGGGGGGATAGTGGAGATATGGGAGGTTGTATTGGTGGAGAGCATGGTGGAAATTTGGTGGTGGGAGTATCGGATGGTGGTTGTGGGTGGTTAGATTAAGAGGAGGAAGAAGACGGTGGTGGGATTTTGAGGAAGATGGAGGAGGAGATAGAAGGAGAGGGAAGTGGGGGTGTGGATGATGGTGATTAGAGTTGGAGGAGAATGGGAGAGGTACCGGAGGAGCGCTACTGGCCTGATGGTTCGCCAGAGAAGAGATCGACGTCAGGGAAAGACCATTGACTTGATTGAGAAAAGAGATAGAAAGAGTTGGAGGGAGAGTGAAAGAGATTAGTGAGTGAGATAGATTAGTGAGTGAAAGAGAGAAATTAGAGATTGAGATAGAGAGATTTGTGAGAGGGAGAGAGAGATTTATAAGAGAGGGCAAGGGGAGATATTGCCTATTAGGAGAAGAGAAAGGGAGAAGAAAGAGAAAAGAAAAGGAAGAAGAAGGAAAAGAAAGAAGAAGGAAAAGGTGGTGGAAGGGAGTAGAAGGTTGTAGAAGGAAAAAAAGAAAAAGAAAAAAAAAGAAAAGATAAAAGATAAAAGAGAAAAGAAAAGAAAAAGAGAGAAGTAGGGAGAACATACGGACCATGTTTCGAACTCGAAAAAATACAAATATTATTTTATTTGAAATTTTTTGACTAATTTAGAAAAATTCTCAAAAATTCTCAAAAAATGAAAAATATTATCCTGAGGAACAATGTGAAATAAGATTCAAGAGATTCAATATTATTTGTAAATTAAAAATTTTGAAATTGATTGGTGATACAGATCGACACCGAATTTAGAAGTTTTGCAAAATAAATCAAAAAAACTCCTAGAAAAACTTGAAAAGTCTACAATATTAAAAATTAATGCCTGAAACTGAAAGAGTTCTTGTCTAACTAACAGAAGGTCAATTCAAATAGTGACACTAGGATCAGGTCCCGGGTTCGGACTCGGGCTGACTTTGAGTCTAAAAATCCGTGTTCGATATCAAATAATAATATAAATAATCACAAAATAATACTGGAAAAATAGAAAAATATGATTGAAAAATTGGGACACGTATTTGGGTACGTATTCTGGAGATGGGATGTTACAGACCGACATGCTTAATTAGCCTGTGTTTTGTCTCAAACGGCTATATTTTTAATCTAACTTTTTTGGATTAATTTTTAACGACTATTTTGGATTTCTATCAGTTGTTTTGATCCCCAATATATAATTGGACTCTAGAGAAACCCTAATAACATTTTTTAGGTGATAAAAATCATATTTTCTCAAGTTTTTACAAAAGATTTTCAAAAATTCTTCAAGATCGAGCCAAAATTCCAAATCCTTGATTTAGCTTGTGCTTTCCTTCAAATCTCTTCAATCTTTTCTCAACACATAATCTCAAGAGCCCCATCTCCTCATTTTTGACTATAGGGATTGTTTGTGACATTTGTAACCTAGAAGAAGATCACCACTTTCTTGTATTTGAGATGTTGTAGAGGTTGCAGCCTCGAGTGAGCTTACGAGCTCAGATTGAAGGTACTGCGGCAACGAGTGAGGGACTTGTAGGTTCCGAGAGTTCTTGCTGGAACTTGTACGAGCTAGTAATCTTGTGAGATCGAGCATAGTGAAAGTCGTTTATTGCGGTGAAGGTTGAGACGTAGAGCAAGTGGCTCGAGCCTCAAAACATATCCTCGTATTTGCAATTGCCTTCTCTCTATCTCTTAACTCTACTCACTGTTTTGTATCTTGCACGCTATTATTGTGTTCATCTTTACATGCTAGCTATATCTTGTGAATATTGCTATATTAGTGTTAGTTTTCTAACTAGTTTAGCTTTTATTTCTGCATTGTTTGCCGTTATTTTTAGCCATCACCTATTCACCCCCTCTAGGTGATTTCATGATGGAATGTCAAGGTGGCAAGAGTTATTCTTGTTGTGTTTCACCACCACAAGGAGGTCCGGATGATTGTCGGAGATCAAAAGGTCGGGTCGGAGGTGTATGTGGGTTTGCTACCACCATTGTGGCCAGTTGGGCCACTGGAAGGCTGAGTGCACTTTGGGCATCATCTGTTTTGTTTACCGGAGGCAAGGCCACAGGGGCAGTGGGTTTCCTGTTTGGTTAAAGCTTCCTCTGAGGAAGTCAGTGTCAGGGGGAGGAGGCTCTGGTCAACCATCGAAGGTTGTCGGTGGTGTTGATGGGAGGCTATGTCGGTGCGAGTCAGGCTAAGTAGAGAAATAATCTCTGGCCTTGTCACTAGTAAGTTGTTTCTCTATGCTTTCAGTTAGACGATGGTGAGGACGAGGTGGGTTCTTGGGCCAGGAGGACATATGCCAATATCATTAGCAAAGGGTCAGCTAGCTCATCAAAATCCTTCTCATTTCCAGTGCTCACGAGCCACTTCCTAGCGGTAGGGGAGCGATCGAGGGAGTTCGTTGTCTAGTCAACTCTTCCAGGCCAGTAGGAGGGGAGTTGTTGGGGGAAAGTCGGTCGGCTGCTTCCACTAGAGTATTGTCGTTGGAGATGGAACTTGAGGCATCATCTGTCACACATCAGTTGCAGAGGGAGCAGTGCTGATTGCAAAGGCTTCTTACACAATGATGGGTGAGAGTATGGGTAACTTCAAATCTACCTCATCTCTGCGCCAGCTAAGGATACCGGCATCGTCCCCGTGATGACTCAGGTTTTAGAGCCGTTGACAATGACAATTAGAATTTCATTTGAGGAGCAGCGGTTTTAAGGTTGTCATTGGCGACAGGTCGACGTTGACATCCAGCTTTGAGGGTGGGGCTTAGCAGTGTCTTGATCAAGGTGTAATTTTAAATTCTAAAAGTCGTGTGGAGGGCGTCGTTGCTTTGGGTAACATGTGCGAAGTTGATGTTGAGAGGTGCGAATCCAATTTGGAACCGGATCCGATAAGTGATTTCAACACTCCTATTGAGCAGAGGGTAATTGAGCCTCCTATTAGCATTCATTATAAACTCGTTCAGGGGCTGAAGGATATTGAGCTTGCAAAGCTCACGAATGATGCTCATGTTGGGCCCGAGGGTACTGGGATTATTAAAACTACGTGTAATCAGGTGTCAGTTTTCCTAAGGGGGAATTTGAGTGGACCTAAGGGCTTAAAGAAGGAGTTTTTATTGTAGCCTTGTAGTTAAAGCACTGAGGATGAGAGAGATCTGGCGAAACCCTAGTAGAGAGTGGTTTCTCTTTTGATGAGCCTTCTGACCTGGGTTCAGAAGAGTACTCTAACTCAGGCTTTCCACTAGTAGAGAGTGGTTGCTCTTTAATGAGCATTCAGACCCGAGTTCGGAAGAGTGCTCTGACTCATGCTTTCCAGTAGATGGGTCTAATTTCAAATAGGCAACTAAGGTGTAGATCTAAAAGTATGACAACACAAATATTTGAGGGGTGAATAGTATCTTAAAAATTCTAAATAAGAAATATAAATAACTAGCAAGAAAATAAACATGCACAGAATAAATCTCAGAAAATATAAATGCAAACACAAGAGATTTTATCCTGATTTGGTCCTCTTGACCTACATCCAATCTCCAAGCAACCCGCTTGAGATTTTTCTTAACCTGATTTTGAAACCCACAAAATCAAAACATTACACCACTTGGCAAACTCCTTCGTCAAATCTGAACACCTCTTCTTATCAACAAGAAGACCTTTCTTTAAATGCATAAAAATTGTCCTTTAAGCCTTGACTTTTGTGTGTGAGTGGATCTACAAGGTTTTTATAGGGAAACTCTCAGTTTTTCTTCACTATAGTTTGAAATAGGGTGAAGAAAGAAAGAAAGTAGAGAATTTTTCTGAAGATGACAAATTTAAAATTATGTGAACAAGAGTTGTGTCCAAACCCATAAACAGTACCCCTATTTATAGCTAAAAAAATAAGACTATTGGGTAGTTATACAATACAAATTTGAATTGGAATGAGTGAGAAAAAAACAAAAAATCAAAACTGTTCAACAATCAGAAATTGCTCCTATAGTCGACTAGGGATATGGGTTAGTTGACTAACCATAGTGAAATTGCCTATGTTTGTCGACTAGGGGAAGTTGTAGTCGACTATAGTGACAAATATCTGATCACACATGTGCGTTGCATGTTTTCATATCATATGTGTCACAATTCTATATTTTTATTTAAATAAAACTCTGCTATTAATGTATTTCATGTATAATGGCGTGTAGGATAATTAAGGAAGAAAAAAAGAGAGATAAACAGATTTATCCAATTAAATCCAAAAGTCAAAAGAAAGAGGATTGATTCAAATCTAGAGGTTCTAAATGCCATCTTATCTGAAGACTGGGTATATCAGATGAGATAATATCATTCAAATTCAAAGGAAAATAGATTAGAAGAAGACCCTATCGGTTTCACTAAGGATAAAGAGATAGATCGTCAAATCTAAATCTGAAATTCAAAATCTAAAAGGATAAATGGATAGAGAGAAGAACATGTTGGCCCAGTGGCCTTCCACTCTAGTTTTGATGATGATCAACTCATGTAGTTATGTTTACTAATAATTTTGTGTTGTTTAAGTTTCAGATCATTAACCAAGATATTAGTTGGTGATTAGCTTCAACAAGGTGTTTAGAAGCTTTTCTTGTTGATTCCGGTGCCAAAGCTTAAAGATCATACCTTTGCACTTGGAGGATCACGCGTTTGGGATCGAGTCTACTTGAAGATGGAAGATCGACAAGAAGACTTAGGTATCCTAGTTTAGATAGAGTTTTAGATCCATTTGTAAAGCTTAGTATAGTTGATATGCTCAAGTGCACAAAACACACACATGTTTGGATATTGATTTTTCGGTTTTTAGTTTAACCGATATGAGTTTTCATGAATAGTTTGATCAAAACAAGTTTACATATTTTTATGTATATTAGATGTGCTCTATATACATACATGCTTATATGACTTATACAAACTTAGTTTGACATACCTATTCATGTAGTTTTATGTTTTGGTATAAAACATATTTTTGTAATTAAAGACAAAAACTATGATGTATTTGTTGAATGTGTATTAGACCTATGTCCATATGCATCATGCTTAATAATGTTCAAATATCATGTTTTTGTATTTCTATAAGTTTTTAGGAAAATCAGATTTCCTATTGAAAAATCAAGTTTGACAAAATACAAGTTTTGTTTTTGATAAAATTGGCAAGACACAAAAATGAATTGATATGTTGATATATTGTCTTGAAATTTTTATCACATGTTTATGTTTTAATATAAAATAATAAAACAAGTTTTATGGAATTTTCAGAAGAGATAAAAGATTTTTATAAGATATTTTTCCAAATTTTCTAACCTTGTTTTTGTGCTGACAGGCTGGTCGGTCGACCCTGACGGTCGACCGCACCAAGGGCCGGTCGACCGTTCGGGTCGACCGACGTGCACAGACATGCACGTCTGTTAGGCACAGACACGGTCGACCGTGACGGTCGACCGAGTTGAGAGCTCTGCTCTCGGGTTTTCTGGGTCGACCGGGCCGGTCGACCGCAGTTGCCCAACGGTCATAATTCTGACCGTTGGCGGTCGACCGGACCGGTCGACCGGTGGCCTGTCAGGCTGCCACATCAGCCTAACGGCTAGTTTTGTATAGGGGCTATATAAACCCCATCTCCTTGGGGATTTTGGCCAAGTTTTCTAAGAGAAAAATTTCCAGTTTTCTGAAGTGTTTAAAAGAGTTTTAAAAAGAGTTTTTGGGCTTTAAAAAACTTCTCATCTTTATTTGTTTTGGGTTTTTGGAAAATCAAAGAAAACTAGGTTTTGGGATTTTGATTTGGTATTTCATTTTCTATCATATACAAGAGATTTCCAAGTAGTTTTTCTTTGTTGCTTGTTTCTAAAAACACTTTGATTCCACACTTGAGCTATATCATACTATCCTAAACTATTAGGATCTTTGTTTTGTGGAAAAGAAAGAAAGAGAGAGTTTTGAGGTTGTTGTTTGCAACCTCTAAGTTGTACACCCTTATTCTTGTTGTATCCCTCTTAGGTAGAGGTGATCGGGTGATTGGTTTGTATCCCTCAAGTGTGAGGTGATTGAGATTGGTTGTGAGCCTCTTCGGTAGAGGTGTTGGTTGTTGTATTGGCTACGGGCCCTACCCCTCGGTTGTGAGGTGGTTGTTTGTGAGAGGAGTTTGGTACTCCTAGAGTTGTAAGAAATCCTCCTCGGTGGAGGTTCCCTCGGTTGGAGTTGAGATAGTGGAAATCCTACACGGTGGTGTAGGCGGGGATGTAGAGCAAGGTGCTCGAACCTCGAAACAAATCTTGGTGTTTGCGTTTTGATCCATTGTCTCTCTAACTCTCTCTCTTATTATTGTGCAAAGCATCATACTCATCATCATATCATACTTGCTTGTGTTGAGCATTGATTCATTCATATCTTATACATTGCTTGTGTTGCCTTGCATCTTTTATATTGCAATTCATTCTTATATGCTTGGCTTGATTGTGTGTATTTCATATTGCTTGGATTGCTTGTGTGTGTGTGCCTAACTTATACTCATCCAACAAGAGCTTCACATAGCACCTCAACCCATTTCAAGGGAATCAAGGGGAGTTAGTCCAGAGCCTCGCAAGGGGAATTCGGCTACACTTGTTGTATTGTATTAGTTTGTGCATAATTTGCATTAGCTTCCGCATTTAGCGCACTTAGTTTGCATTAAGTTTCTTAGATTAGCACTTACACCTATTCACCCCCCCTCTAGGTGTTTTTCAATTGGTATCAGAGCTAGTGCTCCTGATACTTAGGCTTAACATCCTAGGAGTGATCCATTTGCTTGCTAATCTCATTTGCATTTGTTTGTTTGCACATTCATATATAGTTTACCATGGACTTCATGCCCCTCCTAGCTTTGACCCTTCCAACATTGTTGTTTGGAAGTATAGGATGTCCATGTACCTAAAGACCCTAGGTTTGCATGTCTTCCTTGCCGCCACCAAGAGATGTTATCTTGGTGATGGTAATCATATAGGGGCCAATGCACAAGCCCTAGAGGCCATTAGAAGCACTCTTCCTAAAGATTATCTCTTATGTGTTTCTAACTTTGATTCCGCCTTTGCAGTGTGGAACAAATTGACAACCACCACCACCTCGGAGCTTCAAGTTCAAATTCAAGAAGAGGAATCTAGTGGAGAATCCGATCCACAATGCTTCATGGTCCAAGGGAATGACTCCCTTGAGGTACATTCGGAACCCCACTTAGATAGTGAAGATTGCTCTAGTTCTTCATGTGATAATTTTGACGCCCATGCTCTAAATGAAGAACTTTCTATTGTTTGTGAAAAATTAATAGAAAAATATAAGATTTTGAAAAAGAAAAGTCTAGAAATTGAAAAAGAAAATAAGAGTTTGCATTCTAGACTTGATTGTGTTTTGCAAGAGAAGGTTGAGGTCTATAATGAAAGGGATTCATTGAGATCTCAATTAGATCTTGCACTTAAGGAAAATGAATTTTTGAAAAATAAAAATGATTGTGAAACTCTTTTGAAGAAGAATGAAAACTTGTCTTCTAAAGTAGATTTTGTTTTAAAAGAAAATGTTGCTTTGAAAAATAAAATTATTTCTATTTCTAATGATTTAGATGTTTGTGTAAAGAAAAATATTGTTTTGCAAAATAAGATTGATGCACATGTTTGTCATGCTAGGGTAGTATCACACACTTCACCTATTGCATGCTCCACTTCTTCTACAATTCAAAATGATATAAATTTGTTAAAGAAGAAAATAGATTGTTTGGGCTCCACTATGAGCCAATGTGCCATGAACCACTCACGATTGGAAACCTTGGTTCGAAAGAAGCAAGTTCCATCTTTTCATGCACACCCTCCACGGCATACACATGCTCCTCACGGACACCATCACACGTATGCTCATGTGTACACATGTACACATTGTGGCCGAAAAGGCCATCTTGCTAAATTTTGTTATGATAGATTAAATGTTTCAAATTTAGCAAAGAAATTTGTTTGGGTTAGAGAAGGTACTAACCCCCATGGACCCAAGAAGATATGGGTACCAAAGACCACCCTCCTTTATTTGATGTAGGTGTGGGCTCTCACATGACGTGAGAGTGATGACACCTTGGAGTGGATGAGTTCCGTACTTAAAGGAAATCAATTGGATGCATCACTTTCAAGGGAAGAGATGGTGGAGAGGACCACCAAGTTTTGGAGACAAGGAGAGTTGCCTTGAGGTTTTGGTAACGATTCCTAAACTCCCATGCTTTCATATTCATTTGTTTATGGCATGTTTTTGATGTCTATGGATTAGTATGTTCATTCCATGTTTATTAGATCCTTGACATACATGTATAGTATTTGAGACACACATGCTTATTTGAATCATACTTAGTGTTCTCACTTTTGTTTAAGCTATAGTGTACATCATGAATCTAATACATGTGAATTTACATAGTAATCATGTTTTAGCTTTATCATGATGACTTTTATATTTGTTTTGATGCTTGATGTTTTGAATATATGTTTAGATGATAGTTTTCATTAAGACTAGTGATATACTTGTACATAGAGTGGGTTACAAATAAATCTATATATATATTTGTGCTTGAACGCTTATTTGAACCCATTAGATGTGCTAGTATAGTCTAGTTTTGATGATTCGTACATTTTAAACTTGTATTCCCATTTTTGAATTTGTTTTGTGTTATGAGTTTGCATTTCATGTATATGTGCATTTTGCCAAAAACATTAAGATATACATGTATACCCCTTGAGTCATTTGCCTTTCATGCAAATTTATATATATGGACTCATATGTGTTTAGGGATATGTATGAATACTTATTGTGATTGACAATTTATACATATACCTTGAAATGAAAATTGTTGTTATGAAAATTTAGCTTTTCATGTTTTCATGATTGTCATGTTTATTGTGTCAATATTTAACTTCATGTATATGTCCTGAAAAGTCACCTAGAGGGGGGGGAATAGGTGACAATGCTAATCAAGGGGCAAATTAAAAATTTAAAGTTACAACAATCACAAGATGAATGCAAGCAAGTAAGTATGACAATGAATATAATGAGCAAGTAATAAGTGCAAGCAAAATAGAGTAAGGATTGCAAGAATGTAAACCAATCGCAAACATAAGGATATGTTATCGAGGTTCGAGCACCCAGCTCTACTCCCCGCCTCCCCAGAAGGATTCTAGCTACTTCCACTATCACAAAGAACAATTACAATGGAGTACCCAACTCCTACAATCTCAAGAACAAGTAATTTCCTTGGTAGTCAAAAGACCACAAACTCTCTCTTTCAAATATCTTCCCTTACAAAGGTCCTTAGAGAATATTGAGTAGGAATGAAGCTCTTTTGTGTGTAAGGAAAAGAAATTGAAATCACAGAAAAACTTTTGAAAACCCTTCAGAAATTGAGAGAATTTAGCTCAAAAACCAGAACTTTGAAAGCCTTAAACTTTTGAATTTTTAGCAATAATTGTTGTTGTTGTAACCAATCTCTCCCCAAACACCCCTATTTATAGGAGAGGGCTAGGGTTTAGGGATAAAACATAATTACTGAAGTTTAGGAGGTAATTAGATCAAAATATATCTTTAAACGAATTTTTAAGCACAAAAGACAAAAATAAACAGCTCTTAAAAATCTGCCCGTTACTGTTCAACGGCTACATCGGTCGACCGGGCCGGTCGACCGGTAGTACAAAATTCCGACCGTTACAGGCTATCGGTCGACCGACCCGGTCGACTGATACAAACTGTGACTCAAAAATAAATATCGGTCGACTGCCCCGGTCGACCGACAGACATGCACACGGATACGTGCATTCTGCCAGGACCTCGGTCGACTGGTCCGGTCGACCGGACCAGCCTCACATAGACTCGGTCGACTGTCGGTAGACTGCCGGTCGACCGGATCAGGTCAGAAAACGAAATAAAGACAGAATTTTGAGAAGAAAAATATTTTTAACAAAACTATTTTAAACAGGAATTCAGTATGTAACATAAAAAGAAATTTGTAGAAGAAAGATTTTGTACTAAAATATTTTTGTATATTTTATAGGAAATAAACTAAGAAATAGTATATGCGCAAAAACGTGTGTGATTGAGCTTCAAACCTATCCACTATTCTTTAACATACTATAAACTGAAAAACAAAATACATGAAGACTTCTTGAGCTATCTTCAAGTCTTTGAGCCATCCAATGCCTTGCTAGTGCCTTCTCTTCTATGATCCTTCCTTGCTTGGTGGAACTTAGAAGTTCTTGCAATAGCTAAGCAAATGGTCTCTAAACATGGTACAAGACCTGAAACTCATCTTAGCAAACTTGTTAGTACCAAATAGCACCAATTTGGTTTGTCATCATCAAAACACAAAACAATGGAGAGTGTAACCTCTTGGGCCAACAATCTCCCTTTTTGATGATGACAAAACAAATAGGCTATTAACAAAAATATAGGGAGGAGAAAACTCCCCCTCAAATTATGCTATAATTAAAAACACAATAATATGCTCTAGATACCAATAATACCAAAACAATTAAAACACAAGAATTCATAAAACCAAAACATATAAATTCATAAAACAAATCTTAAAATTAAAGCATATAAATTCATATGGAACCAAGACCAAATGAACTTATTTTGTCATGTAAACTTATTCTCCCCCTTTTTGTCATACATCAAAAAGGGTTATGAAAAACATGTTTATTCAATAATACAAACATTAAGTTCTCCACAAATAAACGAAAATCTAGCAAAATCAAGAGGTTTAGTGAAAATATCGGCTAGTTGTAAATCCGTGAAAACATAATCAATATCTATATCACCTTTCTCAAAATGATCTCTAAGAAAGTGATATCTAATCTCAATGTGCTTGGTCTTACTATGTTGATTTGCATTTTGGTCATGTGTATAGTACTAGTATTATCACAAAATATTTTTATATGATCAAAGTGCAAATCAAAATCAAGGAGAGTATGTTTCATCCAAAGGACTTGTGCACAACAAGCCCCCGCGGCAACATACTCCGCCTCGGCGGTTGAGAGAGCTACGGAATTTTGTTTCCTAGAGGACCATGAAACAAGACAATTACCAAGAAATTGACATGTCCCACTAGTACTCTTTCTATCTACTCTACAACCCGCATAGTCGGCGTCCGAATAACTAGTCATTGAAAAATCTATAGTTTTCGGATACCAAAGACCCATTCCAATAGTGCCCTTAATATAACGAACAATGCGTTTTACCGCAATAAGATGAGACTCTTTAGGACACGATTGAAATCTAGCACAAAGACACACACTACACAAACATGATATCCGGCCTACTTGCCGTCAAATATAAAAGACTTCCTATCATGCTTCTATATAATTTAATATCAACATTTTTACCTTGTTCGTCCTTATCAAGCTTGGTTGTAGTTGCCATTGGAGTGTTGCAAGCCTTTGATGCTTCAAGCCCAAACTTCTTTACTAGCTCCTTTGCGTACTTGGCTGGTTAATGAAGGTTCCGTCTTGCAATTGCTTGATTTGGAGTCCAAGGAAGAAATTGAGCTCACCCATGGAAGACATTTCAAATTCTAGTTGCATTACCTTCTCAAAATCCTTGCATAAAAGCTCATTAGTAGATCCAAAAATTATATCATCAACATAAATTTGCACAATTAAAATATCATTATTAACATGCTTAGTAAAAAGAGTTGTGTCTACTTTGCCTTTAATAAAATCATTTGAAATGAGAAAACTAGAAAGCCTTTCATACCAAGCTCTTGGAGCTTGTTTCAATCCATACAAAGCTTTATCAAGTTTAAAAACAAAATCGGGATGAACATGATCAACAAAACCGGGAGGTGAGCAACATAAACTTCTTCATTAATAAAACCATTAAAAATGCACTTTTTACATCCATTTGAAAAAGTTTAAAATTTTTAAAACATGCAAAAGCTAGTGTCATCCGTATGGCTTCAAGCCGTGCTACGGGTGCAAAGGTCTCCTCAAAGTCAATTCCTTCAACTTGAGTGTAATCTTGGGCCACTAACCTAGCTTTATTCCTAATGACATTTCCGGACTCATCCATCTTGTTTCTAAAGATCCACTTAGTACCAATTATTGGTCTATCGTGGGGCTTAGGAACAAGGTGCCAAACTTGGTTGCGCTCAAAATTGATTGAGTTCCTCTGCATGGCAAGCAACCAATATGGGTCCGTCTCGGCTTCGAGAATGCCTTTGGGTTCAAAATGAGAAATGAAAGCAAAGTTACCACATAGGTCATGGAGTTTGGAGCGCGTGTGACTCCTTAGATGCATCACCCAAGATGAGCTCCTTAGGATGATTTGTAGCGTATCTCCAAGCTTTAGGAAGCGGTTGAGTGCTTTCCTCCTTATCCTCTTGAACTTCACCAATATGATCTAGCTTTCTTCTTGAGCGGGTGAGTCCTTCAAGGATAGTCTCTCCATGTCTTCACCTAATGGTTCAAACTCTACAACATTCTCAACAAACACATTAGATTCTTCAAACTTAACATGCATGGATTCTTCAATGGTTTGAGAAGATCTAATGAAAACTCTATATGCTTTGCTAGTAGAGGAATATCCAACAAAGATAGCCTCATAAGCCTTAGCATCAAATTTACCCAAATTATCCTTAGTATTCAAAACAAAACACTTGCATCCAAAAACTTTAAAATATGCAACATTTGGTTTTCTAGAATGATACATTTCAAATGATGTTTTTGAAGAATTTTTGCACAAATAAATACGATTCGATATATAGCATGCGGTGTTTACGGCCTCGGCCCATAAATATTGAGGGAGGTCATATTCACTTATCATTGTCCTAGCCATCTCTTGAAGTGTTCTATTTTTCCTTTCTACAACTCCATTTGTTGTGGAGTTCTAGGACAAGACGTTTCATGCTTAATTCCCTTTTCATCACAATAAGTCATGAAGAGTTGGTTAATAAACTCACCACCTCTATCACTCCTTATTCTCAAAATCGGAAAACCCTTTCTTTTTCAACTCTTTTTCGAAAAATCTTAAAATGAGAAAAAGTTTGATCTTTATTTTGCAAAAAGAAAACCCAAGTAAAACGGGAGAAATCATCAACCAAAACAAATGCAAATCTACTTCCATTTAAACTCTTAGTTTTAGTTGGTCCAAAAAGATCCATATGAATTAATTCTAAAGGCCTAGTTGACATGATATCCTTGATTGGTTTAAAAGAAAGACTTGGTTGTTTCCCAAGTTGGCACGCACTACAAATGCGGTCTTTCTCAAAAGTCAAGCAAGGTATACCCTTCACCAATTCCTTTGAATTAATCCTAGAGATATGGTCAAAAGATGCATGTCCTAATCTTCTATGCCAAAGCCAAGAATTTTCATCAAAAGCATTCAAGCATTTAGTAGAACAATCTAAATTAAGCATGTCAATAATATAAATATTATTATCACGAAAACCGGTGAGAATACAAATATCGGATTTAACATCAAAAATCTTGCAAGAAGAATCATCAAATACAACTTTAAGTCCACGATCACAAAGTTGACTAATGCTAAGCAAATTATGTTTTAAACCATCTACTAAAACAACATTCTCAATAATAGGAGATGCACCAATTTGAATGTTACCTATACCGATGATAGTTCCTTCGGAGTCATCCCCGAAGGTGACGGTGCCACCTTCCATGTACCTTGATAGGGTTGTGAAGTTATTGATGTCCCATGTCATATGTCTTGAACAACCACTATCAAGGTACCACCGCTCCCTACGTCTTGGAGCTTTGGTGTGTACCTACATCAAACCATTTAAGACTTGATTTTGGTACCCACATTTTCTTGGGTCCTCTAGGGTTAGTGTCATGAACCCAAACATGATTATTTGTTCTATTTAGTTGATCATAGCAAAACTTAGCTAAATGTCCATTTTTACCACAATATGTGCATCTATACACTCTACCATATTTAAAAGCATAATGAGTGTGTGATTTGTGAGCATGGGCATTGTGAGCATGAACATGAGACGTGTTAGGTGTAGTGTGAGCATGAGGAATCTTAGCATGAGATGTGTGCTTTTTAGAAAATTTTTCTTCAAGTTTCTTAGTATTAAAGGCACAATCTTTTAAAACTTTTTCAAAGTCATTCATTTTTGATTTAAAGAAGAAATTTCTTTTCATCAATAATAGGAGATTTTGCCTTACAAGAACTCTTGTAGGCACAAAATTCTTTTTGCATGAAAATGAAATTAGAAGAAATATCATCTTTTTCTTTAGAAACAATGGCAAGTTGATTTTAAGAAAAGCAACTTCTTTTTGTAATTTTAAACATTCAAGTTTCTTGTTATCATAAGTTTCAGAAAGTTCTACAAAAGCATGCACTAGAACTTCCTTACTTACATCATCATCTTCATCATCAAGGGATTGAGGAGTTACCTTGGGTGTGTTTGCCATGAAACACATATTAGCTTGATCCACCTCCTCTTCGGACTCGCTTTCCGAATCCCATGTTGCTTTGTAGGCTTTCTTTTCCTCCAGCTTCTTTGGCTTAAAGGAGGAAGTCATTTTCTTCTTGAACTCCGGACAATCCGCCATGATATGTCCGGGTTTGCGGCAATTGTAGCATATGATCTTCCGCTCCTCTTTGCCTTCGAATTTTCTCCGGAAGTTGAACTTGTTCTTTCGGTACAACCTCTTGACATTCCGCACAAGTAGAGTTAGCTCCTCATCTTCTTCTTCGTCTTCATCATCGTCATCATTGGTGGATGAAGTCTTGAAGGCAATGGATTTCTTCTTTGAAGTAGTTGCCTCATCTCTTGCTTTCTTCTCCATCTCATGGGTCTTTAGGTTCCCAATGAGACTAATGATGTCCATCTCGTCCTTGTCGTTCAACTCCTTTAGGTGGTGGCCTTGATCTCCCAAGATGGTGGAAGAGCCCGTATCACTTTGCGCACCTTTTGATCATTGGAGATGACGTCACCTAATGAAGAAAGACCATTTGTAATTTTAGTGAAACGAGTAATCATACAATCAATGGATTCATCATCAAGCATTTTAAATGATTCATATTGAGACCTCAAGAGATCTATCTTAGCTCTCTTGACTTGTGAAGTCCCTTCATGTGTGACCAACAAGTGTTGCCAAATCTCATAGGCGGATTGGCAATGAATTACCCGTAAGGTCATCCTCATTCAAGGCGGTTAATAGGGAGTTTGGGCTTTGGAGTTAGCCTCATATTCTCTAAAGTTGAAGTCGGTCCAAGTGCTCTCATCACTATCGGGTGCTACATAGGGTTTGGTCAAAGACTTAGCCACTAAACTACCTAGTGATTGCAAAAAGATAGTCATCCTAACCTTCCAAATAGGGAAGTTGAGTCCATCAAATTTAGGTGGGGTATTAATGTTGTCGGCCATGTTTACTAGTGTATGAATGGATGAATGAAAATGTTGATTAGCAATATTTTAAGGATCTCTCTATGGATGTTAAGCCAAACCTAGAGTCCAAGCTCTGATACCAATTGAAAAGTCACCTAGAGGGGGGGTGAATAGGTGACAATGCTAATCAAGGGGCAAATTAAAAATTTAAAGCTACAACAATCACAAGATGAATGCAAGCAAGTAAGTATGACAATGAATATGATGAGCAAGTAATAAGTGCAAGCAAAATAGAGTAAGGATTGCAAGAATGTAAACCAATCGCAAACACAAGGATATGTTATCGAGGTTCGAGCACCCAGCTCTACTCCCGCCTTCCCAGAAGGATTCTAGCTACTTCCACTATCACAAAGAACAATTACAATGGAGTACCCAACTCCTACAATCTCAAGAACAAGTAATTTCCTGGTAGTCAAAAGACCACAAACTCTCTCTTTCAAATATCTCTTCCCTTACAAAGGTCCTTAGAGAATATTGAGTAGGAATGAAGCTCTTTTTGTGTAAGGAAAAGAAATTGAAATCAGAGAAAAACTTTTGAAAACCCTTCAGAAATTGAGAGAATTTAGCTCAAAAACCAAGAACTTTGAAAGCCTTAAACTTTTGAATTTTAGCAATAATTGTTGTTGTTGTAACCAATCTCTCCCCAAACACCCCTATTTATAGGAGAGGGCTAGGGTTTAGGGATAAAACATAATTACTAAAGTTTAGGAGGTAATTAGATCAAAATATATCTTTAAACGAATTTTTAAGCACAAAAGACAAAAATAAACAGCTCTTAAAAATCTGCCCGTTACTGTTCAACGGCTACATCGGTCGACCGGGCCGGTCGACCGGTAGTACAAAATTCCGACCGTTACAGGCTATCGGTCGACCGACCCGGTCGACTGATACAAACTGTGACTCAAAAATAAATATCGGTCGACTGCCCCGGTCGACCGACAGACATGCACACGGATACGTGCATTCTGCCAGGACCTCGGTCGACTGGTCTGGTCGACCGGACCAGCCTGACATAGACTCGGTCGACTGTCGGTCGACCGGATCAGGTCAGAAAACGAAATAAAGACAAAATTTTGAGAAGAAAAATATTTTTAACAAAACTATTTTAAACAGGAATTCAGTATGTAACATAAAAAGAAATTTGTAGAAGAAAGATTTTGTACTAAAATATTTTTGTATATTTTATAGGAAATAAACTAAGAAATAGTATATGCGCAAAAACGTGTGTGATTGAGCTTCAAACCTATCCACTATTCTTTAACATACTATAAACTGAAAAACAAAATACATGAAGACTTCTTGAGCTATCTTCAAGTCTTTGAGCCATCCAATGCCTTGCTAGTGCCTTCTCTTCTATGATCCTTCCTTGATGTGCAATTTGCCTTCCTTACTTGGTGGAACTTAGAAGTTCTTGCAATAGCTAAGCAAATGGTCTCTAAACATGGTACAAGACCTGAAACTCATCTTAGCAAACTTGTTAGTACCAAATAGCACCAATTTGGTTTGTCATCATCAAAACACAAAACAATTGGAGAGTGTAAACCTTGGGCCAACATGTCCATCTTATCCAAACTATTGACTATACATGAGTATCCTTTTTGAGCCACGTGCCTTAATGCATATATTTTGTGGACTCGTTGAGTTTTGGATATGTATGTATACCTTAGTTTGTATTAGACATACATATGCCTTGAAGATTAAATAGTTTAGAAGGTTTTTCATGTTTTCAATGTTTTAAGGAATAAATGAGCTTATTGATTATCTTTCATGATATTGATATTCACATTGTTCTTGTACACTCACATTTATCGCTTGCTCATGTTTTGTTTTCATGAGTTATATTTATGCTTAATTGAATTAGAGTGTTGATTATCATGTGGATTTCATGTTTCATGAAAAATACTTTATTTTATTCCTTACTTGAAGGATTTCGTACTAGTTTACAACTTTTTCTTATAACTAGTTACGGTATTCTTCATTTGGTAGAGTTTTTCAAACAAAACTTATTTTCAAATCTAATTTTTGAAAACCCCTACCATCCAAGGGCGGTTGGATGGGAGATCATGGTCATGTATGCTTTAAAATGAAAATTATTTAAAACTTGAACCTTGATTGGGTGGTAGATGATATGAGATATACACATGCTTTTGATTCAATTGGTATCATTGAACTCTTTCAATTGGTATCAATTTTGACATTTTTGGTATACTCATATATTTTTTTATGTATGTATGCTTCAATTTCAATGGTATCAATTTCTATGGTATCTAAATTTTCATACATATATGTTTTATTTGTGTTCAAAAAAAAAAATCACAAATTTTAGTTTTTGTTTACTCAAGCTCTAGCATGACCCAACACCTTGAGTTTCACTTTTGTTTCAATTGATTACTTTTAAATTGGTATCAAGACTATGCATATTTTAGTTTGTATTTCATAAAGGGGGAGAAAATTTGATTTTGTATTTCAATTGGTATTTGTACTCCCACACTTTATGATTAAAAGTTGTTATTTTAAACATATGATATCAACATCAAATTTGTTTATATGTTTTTAAATGAACAATTCTTACAATTGGTATCAATGTTTCTATGTAAAATCTTTTCAGTGGTAAGATATTTACAATTGGTATCATATTAAGAAATTCAAAATTTGTTTTGGTTTCAAGATTCATGTTTAAGAATTCAAGACTTATGTTTAATTATAATTGGTATTTCCAAAATTTTGTTTAAAGAAAATATTCAAAGTTTTGATTTGTATTGCTTATATGCAAGGAGAGCTTAACATCTCTTCATATAGATTCATGTTGAGTGTATTGTGTATTGAAGAGCTTCACATCTCTTCTTTATGTGGTACACGTGTGTAGGGGGAGCTTCACATCTCCTCTTATTCATTACATAATGTGTATTATGTGAATTAGGGCTTAACTTCCCTCCTTCATGTAATGCATATGTGTAGGGAAGCTAACTTAGCGTCTTCCTCTTCATGAATGTATATAGCATATAACACTTATTATCCTTGTTTATTTTCTTTTGGTATCAAGATGCTTCATTGACATATTTTCAATTGATATCATGTTTTTAAAGTCACCCCTTATTGACTTTGTTTTTGTTTTAGACAAAAAGGGGGAGCTTCTATGGTTTTGATTACCCCTTTGTTGATGATTGACAAAAAGGGGGAGAAAGATTTATGAAGTTTTATATGCATGCTTATGTTTATGCATATATATTATGTTTTAATCTCAAGAATCTCAAGAATACTAAGTTTAATTGATTTATAGAGTTTGCTTTGTAATTGGTATCTAGAGCTTATTTTGTTTTGAATATTCCATTTGATATCTAGAACCATTTATTGTTTATGCATATGCATGTTTCATGTTTAATATTCATTGCATATATTTATTGTTTATCCCTATGCATGAGTTAAGGGGAGCTTCCTTGAAGCTTATCTTTAATCCATGCATATATAACTCCATGAGTTTTGTCATCATCAAAAAGGGGGAGATTGTTGGCCCAGTGGCCTTCCACTCTAGTTTTGATGATAATCAACTCATGAGTTATGTTTACTAATAATCTTGTATTGTTTAAGTTTCAGATCATTAACCAAGATATTAGTTGGTGATTAGCTTCAACAAGGTGTTTAGAAGCTTTTCTTGTTGATTCCGGTGCCAAAGCTTAAAGATCATACCTTTGCACTTGGAGGATCACGCGTTTGGGATCGAGTCTACTTGAAGATGGAAGATCGACAAGAAGACTTAGGTATCCTAGTTTAGATAGAGTTTTAGATCCATTTGTAAAGCTTAGTATAGTTGATATGCTCAAGTGCACAAAACACACACATGTTTGGATATTGGTTTTTCGGTTTTTAGTTTAACCGATATGAGTTTTCATGAATAGTTTGATCAAAACAAGTTTACATGTTTTATATGTATATTAGATGTGCTCTATATACATACATGCTTATATGACTTATACAAACTTAGTTTGACATACCTATTCATGTAGTTTTATGTTTGGTATAAAACATATTTTTGTAATTAAAGACAAAAACTATGATGTATTTGTTGAATGTGTATTAGACCTATATCATATGCATCATGCTTAATAATGTTCAAATATCATGTTTTTGTATTTCTATAAGTTTTTAGGAAAATCAGATTTCCTATTGAAAAATCAAGTTTGACAAAATACAAGTTTTGTTTTGATAAAATTGGCAAGACACAAAAATGAATTGATATGTTGATATATTGTCTTGAAATTTTTATCACATCTTTATGTTTAATATAAAATAATAAAACAAGTTTTATGAAATTTTCAGAAGAGATAAAAGATTTTTATAAGATATTTTTCCAAATTTTCTGACCTTGTTTTTGTGCTGACAGGCTGGGCGGTCGACCCTGACGGTCGACCGCACCAAGGGCCGGTCGACCGTTCGGGTCGACCGACGTGCACAGACGTGCACGTCTGTTAGGCACAGACACGGTCGACCGTGACGGTCGACCGAGTTGAGAGCTCTGCTCTCGGGTTTTCTGGGTCGACCGGGCCGGTCGACCGCAAGTGCCCAACGGTCATAATTCTGACCGTTGGCGGTCGACCGGACCGGTCGACCGGTGGCCTGTCAGGCTGCCACATCAGCCTAACGGCTAGTTTTGTATAGGGGCTATATAAACCCATCTCCTTGGAGATTTTGGCCAAGTTTTCTAAGAGAAAAATTTCCAGTTTTCTGAAGTGTTTAAAAGAGTTTAAAAAGAGTTTTTGGGCTTTAAAAACTTCTCATCTTTATTTGTTTGGGTTTTTGGAAAATCAAAGAAAACTAGGTTTTGGGATTTTGATTTGGTATTTCATTTTCTATCATATACAAGAGATTTCCCAAGTAGTTTTTCTTTGTTGCTTGTTTCCAAAAACACTTTGATTCCACACTTGAGCTATATCATACTATCCTAAACTATTAGGATCTTTGTTTTGTGGAAAAAGAAAGAAATAGAGAGTTTTGAGGTTGTTGTTTGTAACCTCTAAGTTGTACACCCTTATTCTTGTTGTATCCCTCTTAGGTAGAGGTGATCGGGTGATTGGTTTGTATCCCTCAAGTGTGAGGTGATGAGATTGGTTGTGAGCCTCTTCGGTAGAGGTGTTGGTTGTTGTATTGGCTACGGGCCCTACCCTCGGTTGTGAGGTGGTTGTTTATGAGAGGAGTTTGGTACTCCTAGAGTTGTAAGAAATCCTCCTCGGTGGAGGTTCCCTCAGTGGGAGTTGAGATAGTGGAAATCCTACACTGTGGTGTAGGCGGGGATGTAGAGCAAGGTGCTCGAACCTCGAAACAAATCTTGGTGTTTGCGTTTTGATCCATTGTCTCTCTAACTCTCTCTCTTATTATTGTGCAAAGCATCATACTCATCATCATATCATACTTTCTTGTGTTGAGCATTGATTCATTCATATCTTATACATTGCTTGTGTTGCCTTGCATCTTTTATATTGCAATTCATTCTTATATGCTTGGCTTGATTGTGTGATTTCATATTGCTTGGATTGCTTGTGTGTGTGTGCCTAACTTATACTCATCCAACAAGAGCTTCACATAGCACCTCAACCCATTTCAAGGGGAATCAAGGGGAGTTAGTCCAGAGCCTCGCAAGGGGAATTCGGCTACACTTGTTGTATTGTATTAGTTTGTGCATAATTTGCATTAGCTTCCGCATTTAGCGCACTTAGTTTGCATTAAGTTTCTTAGATTAGCACTTACACCTATTCACCCCTCCTCTAGGTGTTTTTCAGATCAATGGATGAGATGAAGCAATTTAGACTTAGATTCAGACTGGATACATTTTAATATTTGAATCATAACTTTCTCTACCGAAACTCAAATCTGATGATTCAATATGATCCAGAAAGTAGACTTAAAGGGACACAACTCTTACTATTTCTAATTCTATCACTTGATATGTTATATTCAGCAATCAACACGCAAATAAGCTGCAGATCAGAATTGAATATCCACATCAAATCAAGTTTTGAGATAAGGAGAGAATTCCAATTCAGAAATAGTCAGCTCCCCTTATCTTTAGACTAATTCCTTATCCATTTCTTTCCTATAAATACCCCACACATCAAAGGTAGAGGGAGGAGGAAGCAGATAGTAGAATAGATTCTTGTATAGGTTTAACCTAGGTTCTTCTTGTTCTTTTATGTAATTTTTTATTTTGTTCATGTAACTGAGAGGAGAGGAGAGGAGAGTTTCATGGAGGAATGAGAGCAAGCTTGTACTGAAGGTGACACCGGCGTAAGTATGTCTTTTTTTATTGTTATTTGAATCAAATCAAGGTTTCTTTTTTTCTTCTTTACTCTTGTTTTTGTTTGCTTTCCTCTGATGTGTTTGCAATCCAAGTGAATCTGATAGCCTCGAAACTGCTTCGCCATTGCAAGTGCCCTTGATGGCCTATGGTGATGAACAACCATTCCTTTACTAGTTTAGCTTGCTCTTTCATTCGTAGTGTAGATCGGGAAACGGGAAAGATCCTACACACCATACTTGATCGCCTTCAGAGACTAGTTAAGTCGTAGTGATGGATCCAAGATATATGAGCATGAAAGAGGTAAGTAAGAATTTTGAGTTTTCTTTTAATTCTTAGTTTAGAATTCTACTCCAAAACCCATCATTCTCCTTTTTATTTAGTTTTTTCTTTTCTTTTGTAAATAAAACAACAACAACATCTTTTCTTTTACCATCTTCTTCACATCTTCTAACTTAACTTTTTTATTTTCTTTTTCTAAAACTAAGAAGAAATTTCTAACATATTTCTGTAAACTCAAAAAAAGAAACGAACTTACTTAAAAGCTTCCATCGCTAGTCCCTTCTTGCGGATCACGACTGCATAGCCACTTGCTATAGCGATAGCATTGAGTACTTACACTACCTAATATCAAGTTCTAAAATTCTGTATTTTCTATGCAAGTTCTAACTCAATCAAATTTTAGCGCCGTTGCCGGAGAGGGACAGTAAGTAACTCCTTTTGTTTACTTTATTGATTAACTTTCTTCTTTGTTTTTGGTGTACAGGTTTAACAACAAGAAAATTTTTGCTGCAGTGGACATATAAGTGGCTCTGGACTCTGCTCAAGAAAGTAGAACCCAGAAGCCCTCAGATTTGCTGCATTCCTGTGGCAAACTGAGTGAACTACTAATCTGTATTTTTTGCAGGTTGGCTGAATTGCAAAGTTTAAATAACTGTAGATATTTATTTCCTTGTTCGAAGATGGGAACTGAATCACCAATTTTGGATAGTCACATTCCATTGATAGAAAAAGAATGTGAATTTCAATTCTTAGATTTGGACTCAACTCTTGAACCAAAACTGACTCTCGAACCCAAAATTGATTTTTTCGAGTTAGTATTGATTCCTGAGCCTATCATTCCTGAGCCCAAGTTAACCATTCTACCAAATCACATTCATTTGTTGGACATAGGTATAGACCATGATGACTTTGTGATGATTTTTCAAGACTGGTCATGTAAAGGGAATAAGTTTCATGATAGGATCTTTCATGATCCTATTCGTATTGGGGACTATAAATATGTAAATAGAAAAGAGGTCAATAAAAGTGGATTCCGTGAACCACCATATTATCTTGATTGGGTAGCAACGCTTGACCCAATTCGACTACCACTGAACCACCACCTTAAGGCAATATTTTCCTTCGTTTTCTTCTTTTTCATGCATCTATGCATTCATTCATACATTGAGGATAATGTATGAATAGGTGTGGTGGAGGGTTCTAACATAACATAGGTTTTCTTTTTATTTAAAATAAAAAAATTAACATTTTCCTTTTTAAAATAAAAACTTTTTGAAAAGAAAGCAATATTTTGACATATTTTTGTAAGAAATTAATTCATTTTTAAGGAATAGGAGTACCATAATTAGGATTTCTTATACTTAGTCAAAATAAGATTATTTGTTTGATTTTCAAGATTAGGAAGAAAATTTAGAAAAATAATTTAGTCTTAATTTTATCTTGATGAAATATGCATGCTTTATATGCTTACACACTTAGGTTTCAAAAATAAAGATTCTTATGCCTTATTAAAAAAAAGGAGAATATATATATATATAATATCAAAAATCCTCTGATTAAGTTGGGTATTTGTGCCTCATAGCATAAGTATTCCGCCTAAAAGTGGTTCATATAATAAAATCCTTAGTTTTGTGGCCTTATTGTTCGAGTCCTTAAGTTTTTGGGGTATTTTCTCACCCGGTGCTCTAAGACCATTTGATTTGGAAGTCACCGATTAAACGCTCATTACATAGGCAGATTAGAAAGCCTAATAGAATTAAGTAATAATATCACCAAAAATTAAAAAAATCAAAAATCAAAAAAAATAAGGCATAAGAGTTAGAGTTAAAGAACCCGAGTCAAATTTTTATGGTCACAAAGGTGCATATAACTTAGGGTAAAATAATAGACTAGATGAGAAATACAGTTTGACTCCTTACCTTAATTGATAACAAGTTTTTGAATAAAGACTAAGTTTAAGAATGAAAAGTTCGATTTTTCTATAACTTATGGATTACTTAATTCTTACAATAATACTTCATATGTTTTTCTCTTTCAAAATGTGTTTTCAAAATACTAACACTTTATTTCTCTTTCTTTATGGATTTTGTGAGTGTAATCCACTAAAAACCTAAAATCCTCATGAGATAAAACTCGTCCTCTAGAGGGAACCTAAAAGTTTATAACGGCTTGTTACACATGCACAGTGCACATCACGTGACCTGCAAAGTAGTCTAATAAATTCTTATTTAGTTTTGATGTTTTGCGTAAGGACGAGCAAAAGATAGGTGTGGGGGTGTGATCACACACGTGTGTTGCATGTTTTCATATCATATGTGTCACATTTCTGAATTTTTATTTAAATAAAACTCTGCTATTAATGTATTTTCATGTATAATGGCGTGTAGGATAATTAAGGATGAAAAGAGAGAGAGAGAGAGAGAGACAGATTTATCCAATTAATCTAAAAGTCAAAAGAAAGAGGATTGATTCAAATCCAGAGGTTCTAAATGCCATCTTATCTGAAGACTGTATATCAGATGAATAAATCATTCAAATGAGATTGGAATTAGATAGAAGACCTTACTTTCACTAATAAAGAGAGACAGATCGATCAAAGCTAAAATTCAAAATTCAAAATCCATAGGATAAATGGATAGAGAGAAATCAATGGATGAGATGAAGTAATTTAGACTTGGATTCAGACTGAATATATTTAATATTTGAATCATAACTTTTTCTACCGAAACTCAAATCTGATGATTCAAGATGATCTAGAAAGAAGACTTAAAGAACTACAACACGTAAGTTGATCACTATTTCTAATTCTATCACTTGATAAGTTATATTCAGCAATCAAAACGCTAATAAGCTGCAGATCAGAATTGAATATCCACATCAAATCAAATTTTGACATAAGGGAGGATTCAAATTCAGAAATAGCCAGCTCCCCTTATCTTTAGACTTGTTTCCTTATCAATTTCTATCCTATAAATATCCCATACATCAGAGGCAGAGGGAGGAGGAAGCAGAGAGTAGAATAGATTCTGTATAGGTTTAACCTACGTTCTTCTTTTTCTTTATGTAATTTTTTATTTTGTTCATGTAACTGAGAGGAGATGAGACTTTCATGGAGGAATGAGAGCAAGCTTGTACTGAACGTGACATCGGTATAAGTAAGTCTTTTCTTTTATTATTATTTGAATCAAATCAAGGTTTTTCTTCTTTACTCTTGCTTTGTTTGCTTTCCTCTGATGTATTTGCAATCCAAGTGAATCTGATAGCCTCGAGACTGTTTCGTCATTGTAAGTGCCCTTGATGGCCTATGGTGATGAACAACCATTCCTTTTCTAGTTTAACTTGCTCTTTATTCGTAGTGTAGATCGGGAACGGGGAAGATCCTACACGCCATGCTTGATGGCCTTCAGAGACTAGTTAAGTCATAGTGACGGATCGAAGGTATATGAGCATGAAAGAGTTAAGTAAGAATTTTTAGGTTTCTTTTAATTCTTAGGGCCTGCTTGTTTCGCCGCAAAACGTCGCAAGTCGTAAGTCGTAAAATGAGAATGAGAAAAGTGAACTGTAGTAGAGAAAATATATTGTGTTTTACGGTGTTTGGTTGATAAAGTGAAGTGTAAATGAGAAAGTATATTATATTTTACGGTGTTTGATTGGTAAAGTGAAAGTGTAAATGGAAAAGTATATTGTGTTTTACGGTGTTTGGTTGGTAATGTAAAAGTGTAAGTGGAAAAGTTGACCACAAAATTAACTATAGCAGTGCTTAAATATTATAAATACTATTAAATTAAATCTACTATTGCAAATTAAAATGTATTAATAAATTTGAGATAAAATATTAATAATCTTAATATTTTATTTATAACAATAATATTAATAAAATATTAGTATAATTAGTAAAATATTATTAAAATATTAACTAAATAAATAATATAAAATTTTAATAAAATCTAAAGAACATTAATAAAATTTTAAGAATACTAATAAAACATAAATATTAAAAAATCTTAAGAAAAATAATAAAATATAGTTATAATATTATAATATTAAAAATACTTGAAAATTTATTATAATTTTAAATTTTATTATAATATTATTGCAATATTATAAAAATATAAATTAACAAAAAAATATAATTAAAATATATAATGTTATTATAATGAATTATTATTACAATATTAACATAATAAAATATTAATATAATAATAAAATATATTATAATATTAATAAAGTAATTATTTATATTAAAAAATAAATAATTAAATATATAGTAATTTTATATTAAAGTATAATATTGTTATATTAAAAAAATATTAACTCTAAATAAAATAATAAAAAATTGGTATAAGTATTAATAAAATAATAAAGTATTAAATAAAAATATTAAATTAAAATAAAATATTAAATGTTAAAACAATATTAAAATAATAAAAAACTAAAGATTAAAATATAAAATAATTATATAAGAAATTGAACACTATTATAAATATTAAATATTAATAATATTAAATTATATATTAATTATCAAATAACTGTTTTGAACTACAAGTGAGATTTACATGACCACAAAATTAACTGTAGCAACTGCAAGTGGGAAATGTCGGTATAAAAGTGAGATTTAATTGACCACAAATTTAACTGTAGCAACTGTAAATAGAAAGTAAGAGTTGTATTTTGCAACTTATTTTTCAGCGAAACAAACAGCTGAAAATGGAAAAGAAGTTTTACGACTTACGATTTGCGGCGTTTGCGGCGCGAAACAAACAGGCCCTTAGTTTAGAATTCTACTCCAAAACCATCATTCTCCTCTTTATTTAGTTTTTCCTTTTCTTTTGTAAATAAAACAATATCTTTTCTTTTACCATCTTCTTCACATTTCTAACTTAACCTTTTTGTTTTCTTTTTCTAAAACAAAGAAGAAATTCCTAACATATTTCTGTAAACTCAAAAAAAGAAACAAACTTACTTAAAAGCTTCCATCGCTAGTCCCTCCTTGCGGATCACGACCCGCATAACCACTTACTATAGCGGTAGCATTGAGTACTTGCACTACCTATTATCAAGTTCTAAAATTCTGTATTTTCTGTGCAGGTTCTAACTTAATCAATATCATAGATATATGTTTTTGTAAAAATGGAGTTAGTCGACTATATATTTGTATTAGTCGACTAGGTAAAGAATACCTTAATAGATACTTAATGAACTGTAATTATTTGAATAAGAAAAAATTATCAGAAGTTGTAGTCGACTAATAAATTTAGTATAGTCGACTAATATGACAAACAGAGAGAACTAAATTCTCTGTAAAACACATGTAGTCGACTAGGTCAAGAATCAGTCGACTTGAAGAAAGGGTTAGTCGACTAGGGATTTGAGATAAGTCGACTAATCATGTATCAGTGTGTTTGTTCAAGGCTTTTTACATATTTCTAAAAAATATAAAAAATTATAGAAAAATGGTAAAAATTCTTCTATAAACTTTACTTCATAAGCTCCATGTTTAAATCATATCTTCAGAGAGATTTGTTATAAAAACCTGCAGAACAAGTATGAGTACAGAAATATGATATATACAAGTTTGTTATCATCAAAATCTGATATGATATATAAGCATGTAGGGGCAAGTTCTAACAGAAGGAAGGCGTAGTGAGTGAAGAGTTCTTATTGAACCAGGTGGGTAGGAGACTACAGGGATACTTCCAGAATGAGTTTAATAACATCATGGGGATGTTCCCCCTAGTGAGCATTCTAAGTTAAAGGTTAAAAAGAAGAAAGGCAAAGCAAATTGGAAAGGTTCAGCCGGATTAATATGGGTTTCCTCTTTTGGAGAAGTCTGTGGAGGAGTGGACTGATCTAGAGTGAACAAGAGAGGTGTCACAACTGTTATGGATTGGTTGTCCTAGGGTCGCGAATAGCTGGTGGGAGATGGATGATTTGTGTCAGAGGAGAGTACGACGGATCTCGTCAGATTGATCTTGGTAGCGTCAGTAATGTCTAGGCGCCTGGAGACTACGCTAGGACGTCGTCATGACGTTTGGTTGTCAGTGACCTCATGTTGAAATTTATTTTCTTGAAGGAACAATTTTGTTGTTTACATCTTTATACTTTTTATTCTTTGGGTTGTTCCGTTAAGTGTTTTTTAATGAAACGTCAGGGGACTTTATAGACCTCACGGTTTATTTTCGGGAAAAAAAAAAATTAGGATTCTGTTTGGGAGGTTTCTCGCATCTTATATTCCTTAATTATAACACACTTTTGTACTCCTTTGCCTTTGGACATAGAATCTTCATGCTACGCTACATAAAATTTGTGTGTTCTTCGTTTTGTAGTTTATTTTCTCACTTATTTTTCATAGTTAGAATAGTCTTGTGTTCTCTAGGAAACTGTCAACAAACTAGTATCGATCAGAACCTTAACAGCAATGCAAATTTCATATCTAAAAAGACAAAGGCCAGGGAGCTGTCCTTCAGTCATAAAATAAAGTTTTGAGTTTATGTTAGTCCACGTCACCAAAATGACATCTCAGTTAGTGAGATTGCATGTTTCATTTCTCTTATGTTCCCTTGGAAGTGGACATCAACAGTTGGTTGGAACTTAACCAACTGAGATCCCAACTGATTTATCAGGATTCTTGAGACCATAACAAACCGTCATAGGTTTCCTTTATATACCAAGTTACCAACATCGAGTCATCTCTCAACTATTACAAATTCTTAATAGAGAAAGAGTGAGAGAGTCCAAGAGTAATAGAGAGAGTGAAACAAAGAATCCTAGAATTACCGTTGGCGTTTGTGTGAGTGGCAAGAAGATGTCATCAAGCGCGAAATATCGTTTCCAGAACCTCTTCAAACGTTCTTCATCTTCTCCTTCAACCCCACCATCGCCACCGCCACAGCAGCCACCGCAACAGCCTCGGCAACAATCTCGTTTCAAGAACCTCTTCAATCGTTCTTCATCTTCTCCTTCAACCCCATCACAGCCACCGCAAGAACCTCTGCAAGAACCCCAGCAAGACCCTCTGCAAGAACCCCCGCAAGAACCAATTCCCCCTCACTTCCATTGCCCAATCACGAAATTCCCAATGGTGGATCCCGTCGTCATCCCCACCGGCGAGAGCTTCGACCGAATCAGCATCGAGGCCTGCCAGGAGCTCAACTACACGCCCCCTGAGCTCTCCTCACGCTCCATCGACTCTCTTCTCCTTCCCTCGTTTTTGTCCCCAATCTCGCCCTGAAATCAGCCATCGACGACTGGTACGATTCTGCTGGCAAAGATCGCCCTGTCTCCTTCTCTGCGCAAATGGCCAAATACTTCGTTGCAATGGAAATGAAGATGGGCCTCGACCACTGTGATGCTGATGGTGGTAGTCACGAACCATCGTTCAGAGGTTGGCTGCCATCGATGCCTTCGGGATCAGGAATCTCGGAGGAAGCCGGGAAACAACCAGCTGCTGCTCCTCCTTCCCTTTCTCTGGCTCATCAAATTAGTGTTGCTGATATTTTCCTGACGAAGATCATGACGAAGCTGAAGAACACCCCAATTCCATTGGAACCACCATCATCAACACAGGGGGACAATCAAGAATCTTCTTCAGCTCAGGCTTCAGCTGAATCATCTGAATCAAGAATCGCCGACAGCCCAGCTGACAACCCCCCACCTTCTTCCTCTTCTTCACCTACTGAAACCGAAACCTCAGCTGACCCTTTAGAGAAGATGATCCTGAAGGGGCTTGACAAGTCTGAAATCTCAGAAAAAGAATCAGCCCTGGCCAACCTCATTCAACTCGCAAAGAAAGCCCACAACGGTACAGTGTCTCTCTCTGCACTCCAAGAATCTTGGATGTCCTCATCCCAATGCTGCAATCTCACATTGCGGCCAGCACCAGCATCAGCGTCAGCATCATGGAAGCCATCTACGCATTCTCACTCTCGCCATCCAACAGAATCAAGATTGTCGAATGCGGCGCTGTCCCAGTTTTAGCCGATGCCCTCAAAGTGGGCACACCGGAAATCCGTGGAAAAGCTGCAAGGACCATCTACAACTTGGCCATCAATGAAGAGACCAGGATGGCCATTGGAGCGTCAGGTGTAATGCACACACTTCTTGATAAATTCAGCAGCAGGAGTTTCTCCTGCAGAGAAGAAGCAGGGTTAGCCCTCTGCTATCTCGTCCTCTGTTCAGAGAATCTGGCCATTTTGGCAAATTCTGGGGTCCTTGTTCGGCTGCTGTCGCTAACAGCCTACGAATCACACTACTGGCAAGAGGTAAGAGGGATCGAGGTGCGCAAGTGTGCGATGATTCTGCTGTATTATTGGCTGGGGCAACTAGGAGTGAGGATTTGAAGGGGACAGGGATTGTGAGTGGTTTGCTGACAATGTTGAGAAAAGAATACCTGATTGGGGAGTACTGCTTGGCTGTATTGTACGGGATTTGCTTGCAGGATTCTATGGGGTTTAGGCACTACGCAAATTTAGCAAGAGGAGAGGAGGTGCTAGCAGAGATGAAGGTAACATGGGAAGAAGACGGGCTTGAATTGGCGCGAAGGATGCTGGAATTCATTAGAGGAGATTATAAGCAGAAGAAACCGATGATTTAATAGTTCTTTGTTTTTCTGAATACTGCTGCTGAATGCTCCAATCTGGTAACATGCAGATTCTGTTGTCAGGAGTTATTGAATGCTACCAGTAAATGTTCCTTACTTCTTCTTCTTTGCACACATTGTAGATCTCTGTGTGTATATGATGAATGCTATTTTTCTTGATTCAAAATGTGAAAAGCATACAGGAGATCAATCCGTTAATTCAAGTTCTAAGTGACATTGTTTCCTGAAAATGTTTAGCAGACAATTTTCTGTTACATTTGCTTTCATAATGTGAAATGTTAATGGGGAGTTACAGAACTTTGATGGTAGAAAAGTAATACAGAGTTTTCTTTCTGTTTGAATCTCTATTGGAAATAACATGTTATCTTTTTAATTACCATCTTGTTTTAATTTCTTATCTCAATTTATTCCTCATCTCAATTTCGCAGGTTCTTAAGGTGTGGCAGCATGCAAGATCAAATATTAATTTTTTTCATGTTCTATGTAATCTATGGGAAAAAAGAATAAAAAATCGGTCATTGCGTCAACAAAAAAGTAATGGGAAAAAAAAATAGAAACATGAAAATTACACGAACTTCCGGGGAGGGATATGGACAGCCTTACGTCTACGGGCGAAAGAGAGAGAAAATCAACTAAGATAATTTAGAAATGTATAAGATGTGGTGAAAGTTCTCGAGCAAAACCTCAACCCCATACATTCAATATGATTCTAACTCATGCTCCAGACTCAGATAAAATGACAAAATACAAAATGAACAGAGGAGATAAACTTTAAAAAGAGAGAAAGAATTGCCCTTATTTTAAATTCTTTTATGCTAAAATCCTACACAAAATAGAAATTCTAGTGCTTGCCTAATTTCATTTTCATTTCATTTCATTTCTTTTCGATTCTTCCAGTGTGATTCCCCCGGTGTAATCGTTATTAAAATAGAAGTTGACTCCAACTTAAACACAAATTGACTCTAGGCCAAACCAAAATGTTCCGGGTTCATTGAAAACTTAAATTACAACCCACAAAATCTCCTCCTTTTAAATGCCAAAAAATGCAAAATTATTTATTGCACAAAAAATATTTTAGCGAAATATTCCACGATGGGCATCTAAGATGCAAAGGAGATTGTAATGCTAAAAAATTGATCACCATCAAGATGTTGTCACGTGTCTAAGTGACCATTCCCCAACTCGAGGCGACCATGCCATCCAGCTCATTCACAGCATCTGTCAGATCCTCTCGGAGTTTCAGCACTTCCTAACAACATTTTCATCCCAAAAGGTTCCACCTCATTCCGTAGCTACCTCTTTCGTAGCTACCTCTTTTTTCGGAGATGCGGCTCTCCGGAGCCCTCTTATGCCCCAGGGACGCATCTGACATCTCAGAATCTAGAGAGAGCGAAAGAATCCAAGAATTGACATTGGCTTTTGTGTGAGGGTTGCAAGAAGATGTCAACAAATGGGGAATCTCGTTTCAAGAAGCTCTTCCAGTTCTTCATCATCTTCTTCGACCCAACCAGCACCACCGCAACAACTGCTAGGATTCCCCCCAGCTTTCATCTGCCCAATCACAGGCTATCTAATGGCAGATCCTGTCATCATCCCCACTGACGAGAGCTTCGACCAAATCAGCATCGAGGCCAGCAGGGAGCTCAGCTTCACCCCTCCCTTGATCTCTTCACGCTCCATCGACTTCTCTCTCATTCGCTTGCTCCCATCCCCAATCTTGCCCTTAAATCGGCCATCGACCACTGGTGTGATTCTTCAGGCAGGGAACGCCAAGCCCCTACTCTTTGCAAATGGCCAAAAAGCTTCGTCCAATCGACAATGAGCTTGGGTAATCGAGAACTGTCATCATCTGGTACTATTATAGCTGATCGAAGTCATGCTGCTGATCTTTTCTGTTAGTATGTTAGTATTTAGAGTGTCATATAATCATTTGAGAAGAATTCAGATTCTGATAGTTTTCTAATATGAATATATTCTCATATTCATTAAAGAAGAATTCAGGTTTTGATAGTTTTCTAATACGAATTTATCTCCTGTTTTGATTTGAATACTGATTTTTTATTTCTCTGAGAAGGAGCTGATTTGAATTCGTGTTGGATTAGGATCATCGTAGTGCCTATATAAACCCTTGGGATGGTCTTTTGAAGGTGTGTCAAGAATTCAAAAGAATTTCCGAATTTCACCATTGAGACTTATGAGAGAGATCTCATTAACTCTTGTATTTTCTTTTCTGTTTTCAATAAAAATTCTCTCCTCCTCCTGATCGGGAAAAACCGCGCACGAAAAGTGTTTGTATTGAAATCGATATTTAAAGTGTGTGTACTTTAGCTCACTCGATACTTCCGTTATAGCATAGATACTAAAACGAGTCGAATCTATAAAGACGGGAGGCAATAGAATCTTACACGGTATGTTCATGTGTATGTTAAAAATTCTTCAATGTTTGAAAGAATAAAAAGAAAAGAAAATAAAGAATGAAAAGAGAAGAACGGTGAAACACAAAAAAGTGGGAAATATAGAAAAGAATATATTTCTGATTTTTGATAGTATTTCTAAAACAAAGTGAAAAAAAAAAAGAAAACTAATGGCTACTAACTACGAATGGCTCCACTAACCATGCCAACCTCTTAGTGATGTTGCCTTACATGTATCATTGGTCATCACTAGTACTTAGTTCAAGAGCGTTTCAAAGCATGACTCATGCGATAACTTTCATATCCAAACTCAACAAAATAAGTTCAAGCTACACTTAAACCATCAAAACTAAAAAAGAGTAAGCATGGAGTAAAGTAATGTTAGCGTGTTAAAGAGTTAGGACGTTAAAGTGTTAGATCCATCATCATGAGCTATCAATAGCTCTTGCAAGAGAAAGGCCAAGTTGAGGCTATTAGATTCATGTGGATTATCAAGTAAGAAGTTAGCAAGTTAGTGGTTAGTAGTTAGTTGTCATGAGAGAAATTAGCTAAACATGTAAAAAAAGTAAAGAGAAAGAAAACAAGGAGAGGTAAAGAGAGCACATTTCATAGATTGTCACCTTCTATTACAACACTCTTGCGTTTCATCATTTACCACTCTCTCTCCTATTACAAGATCTAAAAGAAAATGAAAAATACAAAGAGAAATAAGATGAACTAACTTAAAGTAATCTAAACTACAACAAGAAAAGAAAATACTCTAACTCTCTGTATTGTCCATCTTCAGAACTCAGGGGGTATTTATAGGCACCAGGGGAAAGGGGGCAGGGGAACAAACCCCTGGCCCAAAGTACGGGCGCGGCCGGGCTAACGTTTCGCGGGGTGTGTACCAGAGCGGCACGCGCGCGCAGCCGCCTGCTCTGCGCCGCTCGTTTGTCCCCCTGTCGGCTGCATGTCTCGGTTTCTGATTTTTGGCCCCTGGTTTTGACGACTGCTCTCCAAAGTCAATGGCTATATTATAGGCCTTTAATCTCCCATTAAATGGTGATTTAGGGTCTTCTTCTTCATTGCACACCATGGACTTAGAAATATACAAGAGAGTTATTAATAGCAGAATTTAATATTAAATAAATGTAAAGATGGGATATAAAATATGCAGTTTTAGAGACTAATCATATCCCCACACTTATCTTTTACTCGTCCCGAGCAAAACAAAAAAAACTAAGAAAATTATTATACCACTTTCGCAGGTGACGCGATTGCACTGAGCATGTGCAACAAGCCGTTAAACCTCTAGGTTTTCTCTAAAGGAGGAGTTTTGTCTCCTGAGGGTTTTCAACGGATTACACCCACAAAATCCATAACAAAAGAAATCAAATATTAGTATTTTGAAAACGCATTTTGACATACAGAAAAGTATTAAAATATTTTTGCGAAAATATAATTGATCTAAGGTCATAGGTTAACCAGAAATTATTCTTCCTTAAACTAAGTCGAAATGCAAAATCTTTTTATAAATTAAATGTAAGAATTTAAAATTGAATTAAATCTTGATCTTTCATAAAACTCTTAGAAAAATATGCACTTTGTGAACAGTGAAGATTTTGGGGATATCAACTCTAACTTTTATGCCATTTATTTAATATATATCTTGTTCAAAAAGTTTGTAAAAGAAAAAGAGTTTTATACAAAAGAAAATTTTAAGTTCCTAAAAAGAAGTGTAAAAGAAAGAAAATTTAAAATTAACCTACGTTAGTAAACTCTCCCCCACACTTATCTCATGCATTGTCCTCAATGCATCGTGAATGTGTATATACATGAAACAAATAAGAAGGAAAGGAAAATTACCTCAAGGTGGTGGCTTCGGTGGTGGTCTGATTGGGCCAAGCATTGCTACCCAATCAAAAAATCGTGAATCTTGCAGAAACCCACCAGTGACCTCTCTAATACGACCTAGTAAAATGTTGGAGAACTGTATGATCTTTTTAAAAAAAATTACCCCCATCAAATTTCCAATTTTTAAAATAATTACTGAGTCATTTTCTTCAACATCCTTATCCAACAATAAAGTGTGAATTTGGAAGATGATTGATTTGGACTCAAATGGAACATGAACAAAAACCGATACCGACTCGGGAATTTGACGCAGATCAAGTCGAGATTCAACAATGAGAATCGTAATTGATTCAAAATAGGATCCAAGCCAAAGAATTGATGTTCACATACTTTTCCCATCAATGAGTGTGATCATAAGATATTGGTTAATTGATTTCACAGTGTACTGGTACGAATCAATGTTGACTCCAGAATAGAGAAAAATCTGGTAAAGATACCAAAATCATTATTGAATCAAAAAAGTGAAAGAAAATCACCAACTTGAGGTTCAGGATCACCTTAAGGCTCAAGTTTAATTTTGGGAAAAGGATAACTTTCCAAAATGTCAAGATGGTTTTCAAAATTTTAGGCAAGTTCAAATGGATGTAATGAAATTGAGTCTTAATTTTCGTCCACGGAAAGAATGTGAATGGGTGAAATGATCGATTCAAGTTCAAGAATTATGGGAATCAAAACTAGCTCAAGAACGTTACTTAGTTTAAGTAACACTACAGGAGTCGATATTGATTCAAGGATTGGATTCAAATCGCTAAATTGAAGTTCAGGTTCACATTCATTTTCAAGTTCAATTTCAGGAATTAGACAACTTGTCAAACTATCAAGAATTTGATGTTGGTAAAGTTCAGGTTGGTATGATGAAATTGAAGCTGGATTTCCAAAATGACATGATTCTTGAGTCATATGAATATCTGATGGACATGAAAACTTATTCATATTTTGTATTATTCGCTCGGTCTCTTGCACGAATTTCATAGTTTTTTCCCACAATGATTTTTCTTTGATTGGCTCTAGAAAAGAACTATTTGAATTTGAAAATTTTGTGGACATGATGAGGCCATCATGTTTTCGAATTGTTTTTGGGCCTTTATCGCTTCTTCCAAAGTTCTTTGCAATGATGATTTTTTTCAATTGGTGGTTCAGGAAAAGGAGGATATGAAGCAGAATCGGGGAATGAATATTGTGAAAATTGTGAACAATGTGGTTGAAAATTTACTCGAGGGAGGTGAATCCCCGTGAACTCTGTGAAGAGTGGAAGTTATTTTAAAAATTATAGTCATGATTGGGGATATGGGTCACATTGAGTCGGATAATCCCAACTTGGCATATATGATTGGTACATGTTATATATAGCCGGGTTGGAATTATCCGAGTCAAATGAGGTTGAGGTGAAATATGGATTCATATTATGATTGAAAGGGTGATTGTTATTAAAATCCATATCACAATCTACAAAAAAAAAAAGAAAACAAACAAACAAACAAACAAACAAATGAAGAAAAAGAAAAAGAAAGCAAACCTATGTTAGGGTTGACTTAGACCTAAATGACTCCTAACTGGTTAGACTGTCCACGGGGGTACATTGTCAGAATCTGACCATGAGTTAATCGGCCAGGTAGGGGCAAAATCAGTGAGAGGTATCCGTGTCGAAGCAACAGGCCTAATTATGCCAAACCACTGTTCTTCGAGATTTCGCCTCTCAATCCCTAACCTTACACACCGATTTGATAAGAGTCAACTTCTAACAACTTTCCCCTTAGGTCAATCTCCTAAATGAGTCCGAGATGTCCCTAGGGGCCAACGTCTAGCAAATTTTATTTAGGCTTGAGTTGTGTGAGTGCGAGGTGATTTTTAGGCTAAGGAAGGGTAATGACTTCCCCACCTTATGTTGTATTGGGTTTTGCCCTTAAGTTCAATTCGTGCAAGTGTGCAATATAGATAAGAATGAAAATACAAAGAGAGTAAATCACCCACGCGTTTGTCCTAACTATATGCTATGCAATATGTACACCTCCGTCAAGATCACAACAACACAAGAACAAAATACCTTATATTAGAATGAAAATTGATCGATGCAAATGTCTAAACCATTTTAAAGCATCCAATTTTAGTATTTTAATTCTTAATTATTACAATACACAGGTAATATAAACAAAAACTAGCAGCAGAGTATAATAATATAAAGAATTTACCCAACCACACAAGAGCAAGTGTGGGCTTATGCAATGCTAAAACTTTAACTTGCATACCAAAAAACAAAGAAGAAAAGTTAACAAAAACGTGAAATGAAACCGTTCCCATCCCCGGCAAAGGCGCCAAAATTTGATCGGGGGAAAATCGCGCATGAAAAGTGTGTGTATTGAAATCGATATTTAAAGTGTGCGTGCTTTGGCTTCCTCGATACTTCCGTTATAGCAAAGAGGCTAAAACGAGTCGAATCCATAAGGAGGGGAGGCGATAGAAGCTTACACGGTATGTTCACGTGTATGTTAAAAGTTCTTCAATGCTTGAAAGAATAAAAAGAAAAGAAAAGAAAGAATGAAAAGAGAAATATGATGAAACACAAAGAAGTAAGAAACATAGAAAAGAATATATTTGTGATTTTTGATAGTATTTCTAAAACAAAGTGAAAAAGAAAGAAAATTTATGACTACTAACTACTAATGGCTCCACTAACCATGCTAACCTCTTAGTGATAGTTGTCTCACATGTATCATTGGCCATCACTAGTCCTTAGTTCAAGAGTGTTTCAAAACATGACCCATACTATAACTTTCACATCCAAACTCAACAAAACAAGTTCAAGTTACACTTAAACCATCAAAACTAAATAAGAGTAAGCATGGAGTAATGTAATGTTAGCTTGTTAGAGAGTGAGGATGTTAGAGTGTTAGATCCATCATCATGAGCCATCAATGACTCTTGCAAGAGCTAGACCAAGTAGAGGCTATTAAATTCATGTGGATTATCAAGTAAGAAGTTAGCAAGTTAGTGGTTAGTAGTTAGTTGCCATGAGAGAAAATTAGCTAAACATGTAAAAGAAGTTAAAGAGAAAAAAACAAGGAGAGGTAAAGATAGCACCTTTCATAGATTGTCACCTTCTATTACCAGCGCTCTTACTTTTCACTCATGTACCACTCTCTCCTATTACAAGATCTAAAAGAAAATGAAAAATATAAAGAGAAAGAAGAAGAACTAACCTAAACTAAGCTAAACTACAACAAGAAAAGAAAACAACCCTAACGCTCTATGTATCTCCATCTTCAGAACCCCAGGGGGGTATTTATAGGCACCAGGGGAAAAGGGGTCAGGGGGACAACCCTTGGCCCAAAGTACGGGCGCGACTATACCAGAGTCTCAGTTTCTGGTTTTTGGCCCCTGATTTTGACGAAACTGCTCTCCAAAGTCAATGGCTATATTATGGGCCTTTAATCACCCATTAAATGGTGATTTAGGGTCTTCTTCTTCATTGCACACCATGGACCTAGAAACACACAAGAGAGGTATTATTAGCAGAATTTAATATTAAATAAATGTGAAAATGTGGTATGAAATATGCAGTTTTAGAGACTAATCACCTCCCCGTGGACATAGGCACATTGTCGAACCACGTTAAATATTATGTTCCTTGGTTATGAGGTAATTGCTTGCTAGTTGTAGATCTTCTACGCTTCTGCTTCCACTGCTGAGTTTTCAACTCGGTGTTTCTCTGTTGTTTGATCGGTGATAGAACATCAACAATTGGTATCAGAGCGATGGCTAGCAAGTCGACATGACAATCAAGTTTGAGATGGAGAAATTCGACAGGAAGACCAACTTTCTGTTATTGAAGATGCGAGTAACGTCATTGCTCGTGAAGGGGAGCACACACAAGACCCTGCTTGGTATTGAGAAGAAGCTATCGAAGATGGAGGATGATGAGTCGAATGACATTGACTTACGTGCACATGCGACGATCATACTGTTCTTATCAGGTAAGAGCCTCTACAATGTGATGAACGAGAAGACAACTGCTGGTCTTTGGTGTAGGCTGGAGAGCCTGTACATGACAAAGAGTTTGTCAAACAAGCTCTTCATGAAGAAGCATTTATACAGCTTTCAGATAACGGAAGGTATGCTTATTCTACAACATCTCAATATTTTAATAGAATTTTAAGCGACTTGTTAGCTATAGAGGTTAAGCTAGAAGAAGAAGACAGAACTCTTCTGTTACTCTCTTCTCTTCCATCAAGTTATGACTACTTGGCAACCACCATCATATATGGTAAGGAGACTTTGGAGTTAGAAGATGTCAGACAAATGCTCCAGAACAACGAGCTAATAAAAAAGACAGAATCTATTGAGGAGGCCTCAGGATTATTTGTCAAGGGCCATAGGGAAGATCAAAGAGTATGGAACCCAAAAGGGATCCAGAGGCTTCTAGCAATTTCTCTTGCTACTTTTGCAAGAAACTAGAGCATATCTAGAAAAATTGTATGAAATACAAGGAGATGCTGAAGAGGAAAGGCGGCAAAGATTCTGATGAGGTTAGTACCAGTAGAAAGTCAGATCAAACCGAGGTTGTCAAAAAAGGAGATGAGTATTCATGTGATATCTTAATGGTTGAGTCAGGAAAAGGTAAATACTCAGATGCTTGGTTACTTGACTCGGGGTACACATACCACATGTGCCCAAAAAGGAGTGGTTAATTACTTACAAGCCTTATGATGGAGGCTTTGTCCTGATGGGAGACGATGTTGTGTGTAAGACTGTAACACTCCGTTCCTGGAATACGTACTTAGATACGTTTTCTTATTTTTCTAACATATTTCTTTGATTTATCTTGTATTTATTTTAGTTTTATGATTATTGATGTGATGTTTTGTGTTAGATTTGGATTCGTAGACTCGGAGTCATCCCTAGTTTGAGCCGGGGGCCTGAACCTAGTACTTCGCTTGATTTGGCCTTTCTGCTAATCTGATTTGATTGATTTTAGTTTCAAACATCGTTTTTCAATATTTTAGATTTTCATGATTTTTGAAATTTTTCAGAATTATTTGCAAAATCTTCAAAACCGGTGTCGGTTGGCATCGCTGACTGATTCCCGGATTTTTAGGTTTCAAATGGAGATAAATTTTTAAAAACGGCTTTCACACTACTTCTTAAAATCTTATTTTCTAACTAAAAGCATTTTTTGAGATTTTTCAGAATTTATCGAAAATCCACCAGTTTTGGTGTCGACCAGTACCGCTGGAAGATTTTAGAATTTTAATTTAAAATCTACATTGAATTTCTTGAATCCAATTTCACCGGGCATCTTAAAATAATATTTACTATTTTTGAGAATTTTTTGGAGCGATTCTGAAATAGTCAATTTTTACCCTATTTAAATAATATTATTTTCCCCTTCACTCTTCATTTTCCTCCCCTCCCAAAGTCAACCCTGAAACAGCCCATCCCCCATCACATCACCTGCTAAGTCACATCCCCCATCACATCAAATTTCCTTTTAAATAAACATCTCCCCGGCCTTTTCTAATCAATCCCTTTTTCTTTTCTTTTCTTTTTTTTTTCTTCTTTCTTTTTTCCTCTTCTCCTTCCTTCGCTGGCGCTCGACGGCCACCCCCTGCCCCGGTGGGGGCTGGCCGCCGTTGGCACGTCGCCGCGGCCGTGCTCAGCCAGGGGGCCTCCCTGGCCCCCTGTGCGTGGGCGGAGGAGGGGGCGGCAGCCCCCTGTGCGTGGGCGGAGGAGGGGGCGGCAGCCCCTCCCTTCTCTTTTCTCCCTCTCTCTCTCTTTCTCCCTTTCTCTGTTAGCCACGCCGGCGGCCACTGGCCGGAGAGGGAGCCAGTCCTTCTATCCCCCTCTCCTTCTTCTCTCTCTTTCTCCCTCTCCCTCTCTCCTTCTTCTCTCTCTTTCTCCCTCTCCTTCTCCTTCTCTCTCCCTCTCTTTTGGGATTGCCGGCGGTCACCCCTGCCTGCGCCGGCCACGGCGGCCGGCGCAGCTCTTCTGCGCCTCCCTGGCCGCAGCCAGGGAGCAGCAGGCTAGCCCAGGCCGCTGGCCTAGGCAGGGCGTGGGCAGGGGGCTGCGCCCCCTTTCCTTTCTCTCTCTTTTCTCTCTCCTCTCTCTCCTCTCTCTCTCTTCTCTCTCTTCTCTCTCTATCTTGTTTCTCTCTCCCTTTCTCTAGTCATTCCTCTCTCCCTCTCTCTACCCATTCTCTCTCATATTCTCTTTCTCTCTAGACTTTCTCTCTAGAAATCCCTTTTTCTCTCTCTAGAATTTCTGTCTCTAAAAATCCCTCTTTCTCTCTCTAGACTTTCTCTCTCTAAACCTCTATCCTCTCTCTCCTCTTTCTCTGTCTAATAATAATAATATATGTATATTTTTAATATATGGATTAACGGTGCGCGCGTATTTCTGGTGTTTCGGGATTTCTCGCAGTTTTTCCAGTGATTTAGGCGAGTACAGTTCCTTTTTAACATACATCTATTTTATCATTATGCGAGTATATTTTTGTGTTGTTATATGCTTTGCTATTACCGTTACATGTTTAGTAATTGTCACTATAAATTTTATTACATAATACACTGATATACAAGTTGATATATGTTATTTGACATGCTATATTTGACACAGATACCCGACACCGACACTTGCCATGCTATATTTGGCACCGATATTTGCCATGCTATGTATGCCACTGGTATTTGCCATGCTATATTTGACCCATGATTCCCCATGCTATATTTGACACAGATACCCGACACCGATATTTGTCATGCTATATTTGACACATGATACTCGACACCAGTACTTGCCATGCTATACTTGACACATGATACCTACTTGCCATGCTATACTAGACATATGATACCCGATACCGATACTTGCCATGCTATATTTGGCATGTTATACTTGACACCTGACACCTGTATTACCTGGCATATGCATGATTATTATACTGTTACCAGATATTTGGTACTCCTAAACTCCTATACTCCTGCACTCCTGTATTCCTGAACCCCTGAAAAAGGGTGACTCCTGATATTATACTCCTGTTAATTCCCATAGTTGGATAATCATGGTTATATGTATACACTTGTGGATATTATCTTTGGGCAATTCATATATGTATAATAAAAGTACTCAACTTATATTGGGGTTGGAGAAACTGATGAAAACCGGTATGATGTCATATTTATAATGGTGATATTTCTGAAGTGTCATGTGGGGCGCGTAATGATAAGTCCCCGGAAGCTGTAGCCTGTACTCCTGAGTTAGTCCCGGGCAGAGATGGGACCCACTATAAATATGAGCCATCAGATTTATCAGTTTCTAAATAATAACTCATCTTATTCATAAGTTGATGTATATGTGCCGGTAGCACATACAAAAATATATGAATTGGATGAATAATATAAAACAATCAAACAGTAATAATGTTAGGAACGTGTGATATTTCGTCTCTCCTTTGTTCGAGTCCTGATACTCACATATCAGACCCGAGTAAGTTCTACAGAGTGCGAACTCTAGTATGGACTATCGGTGATGTGAGGTGCTGGTAGGGAGGCGATTGAAAAGCAAACGATACTGATTATTATTATTGGATCAATTAAAATGCAACACCTTTATATTCTCCAGTTACAGTATTATGCTCTGAGTTGACACCCTATTTTATAACACATGACCTCTGTGATACCCTGATTACTCCAAATCTAGTTCTGTTACCCTGAGGGCAACTCAAGTTGTATGAACTCAAATGATGGTGACATCGGATATGTGGTATATAGATGAGGGTTTTCTTATTTGGATTATCCCCTCGACATATGAACCCTATGAATCCATAATCTGAGCTTATACAAATAGTTTTGTTCATACTTATATTTATAGCGTGTTAGTGTAATTTATCACATGTTTGCCATATTTTGTCGCATGCTTATGTGTACCTATGCTCTCTATACCATTTTCCATGCATGTTTTCCAGTTCTAACTTATTGATATACATGTATTTACTTGATCTTAGATTTACTGTCATTTCCTTTATGTTACTTGTCATTTTTTGTACCTGCATGCTTGGACCACATCACTTGATCATGTACATGTGTGCCTGTTATGCACGCCATTTGGCTTTATCATATGTACTCCCTGGGGTTGCTAACAACCCTGGATTCTCATATCCAGATCCTAGAGTCTGGACCGTGGCGGCCTTACTGTACCTGATCAGAGTGGCGCATAGCAGTTGCCTATCTGGAGCCTCCTTCTTCCAGCCTCTCCTTGATCGGCTCGCGAGATTCTCATCTTGCTACTCGTGAGTACTTTCCTGTATTTCATATTATACATCCTGCTATTGTTCTTCTTAGTAATCATATATTCTTGAGATACTATACATGCCTTGTGATAACTGTGTACTGGTGTTATTATTGCTGGATTATTTGCTACCACTATGCTTCCGTACTCTGATTCTTACCTGTACTGATGCTTAGCGTATATACGTATGGGTATTTCTGACCTGCGTATATACGTCGCAGTAACGTCTCCATACCTGCGGGATCGGGGCGTTACAGGGTGGTATCAAAGCCTAGGCTCTCACATCTTCAGTATTACCAGTCGGCAAATTAATGGTAAAGAGATTTGCAGCTGGAATGCATGAGTCGTGGTTATACAATCCAACTACAAGTACAAAGTTATATATTACCTCTTAATCGTCCTTTCCTTGATTCTTGAAATCTCTTCCATCCTTTTTCATTTCCAGTTCCTATCATCCTTTTACCAACTCAAGATATGAATAAACTGGTAGGGTAGCAGCAAGGCAGATGTGGTTCGCTATTATTATGTCCTGGTATTCTTTGACTCTGGTGCATCACCTAGTCTTATATTGGATGGTTCTCCGGCCTCGCATTCTATTCTTGTATATATGGATACATCACGGGAAAATCAGCACAGCAAGTGGGGTAGTCATCACTTATATAACCAGACAGACCGTATCATTGCATGAGAAACGTAGGTATGAAACAGTATTCCAGAATCGGGGCTTCTACCAGACAGAGTTATGGAAACAGCATTCGGGACTCGTTTCGATTATTGTGATTCTTGATCGTGTTCTCAGAGCCACCAACTTCTGACATCTTTTTTATTTGGTGGCCTGCAGACCCCGCTAGCCTCGCCGAGCGAGGGTCGTGTTTTAGTCACCCGTGGACCCAACCGGGTGTGGGCTTCGCTGCACCATGGTGCTTAGCATTCAGCTTTATGTTACGCGCTGGCTTCGCTGCATGAGCTTCGCCAAGTGCGAGCCTCATAGAGCGTTAGCTCCACTGCACCCTAATGTTTAGCGCTTGAGATGTGTTACGCGATGGCCTCACCTAACTTGATTTCGTCAGTGGCTAGTCCCTTCAGTGCTTAGCACTCTAGCCCGTTTCTCGGATTTCTTCCGCCCTCTCTCCCCTCTCTTTCTTCTCTCTCTTTCTCCCTCTCTCCCCCTCTCTTTCTTCTCTCTCTTTCTCCCTCTCCTCCTCCTCTCTCTCTCTCCATCTCTTTTGGGGTGGCCGGTGGCCACCCCTCTTCTGCGCCAGCCACGGTGGCCGGCGCAGCTCTTCTGCGCCTCCCTGGCCGCAGCCAGGGAGCAGCAGGCCAGCCCAGGCCGCTGGCCTGGGCTGGGCGTGGGCAAGGGGGGCTGCGCACCCCCTTTCTCTCTCTCTCTCTTCTCTCTCCTTTCTATCTCTTCTCTCTCTATCCTGTTTCTCTCTCCCTCTCTCTAGCCATTTCTCTCTCCCTCTCTCTTATCCATTCTCTCTCCTATTCTCTTTCTCTCTAGACTTTCTCTCTCTAGAAATCCCTTTTTCTCTCTCTAGAATTTCTGTCTCTAAAAGTCCCTCATTCTCTCTCTAGGATTTCTCTCTCTAGAGATTCATATTTCTCTCTAGACTTTCTCTCTCTAAACCTCTCTATCCTCTCTCTCCTCTCTCTCTCTTTAATAATAATATATGTATTTTTAATATATGGATTGACAGTGCGTGCGTATTTCTGGTGTTTTGAGATTGCTCGCGATTTTTCCAGTGATTTAGGCGAGTACAGTTCCATTTTAACATACATCTATTTTATCATTATGCGAGTACATTTTTGTGTTGTTATATACTTTGCTATTACCGTTACATGCTTAGTAATTGTCACTGTAACTTTTATTACATAATACACCGATATACAAGTTGATATATATTATTTGACATGCTATATTTGACACAGATACCTGACACCGACACTTACCATGCTATATTTGGCACCGATATTTGCCATGCTATATATGATACTGGTATTTGCCATGCTATATTTGACCTATGATTCCCCATGCTATATTTGACACAGATACCCGACACCGATATTTGCCATGCTATATTTGACACATGATACCCGACACCGGTACTTGCCATGCTATACTTGACACATGATACCCGACACCGGTACTTGCCATGCTAATACTTGACTTATGATACCTGACACCGGTACTTGCCATGCTATATTTGACATGTTATACTTGACACCTGACACATGTATTACCTGGCATATGCATGATTAATATACTGTTACCAGATATTTGGTACTCCTAAACTCCTGTACTCCTGAACTCTTGTATTCCTGAACCCCTGAAAAAGGGTGACTCCTGATATTATACTCCTGATATTAAACTCCTGTTAATTCCCGTAGTTGGATAATCATGGTTATACTGTATACACTTGTGGATATTATCTTTGGGCAATTCATATATGTATAATAAAAGTACTCAACTTATATTGGGTTAGGAAACTGATAGAAACCGGTATGATGTCATATTTATAATGGTGATATTTCTGAAGTGTCGTATGGGGCGCGCATGATAAGTCCCCGGAAGCAGTAGCCTGAATCTGAAGTATTGTGTGGAGCGCGTAATGATAAGTCCCCGGAAGCAGTAGCCTATACTCCTGAGCTAGTCCCGAGCAGAGACGGGACCCACTATAAATATGAGCCATCAGATTTATCGGTTTCCAAATAATAACTCATCTTATTCATAAGTGGATGTATGTGTGCCGGTAACACATACAAAAGCATATGAATCAGATGAATAACATAAAACAACTAAACCGTAATAATGTTAGGAACGTGTGATATTTGGTCTCTCCTTTGTTGGGGTCCTGATACTCACATATCAGACCCGGGTAAATTCTACAGAGTGCGAACTCTAGTATGGACTATCGGTGATGTGAGGCGCTGGTAGGGAGGCAATTGAAATATCAAACGGTACTGATTATTATTATTGGATTAATTAAAATGCAACACATTTATATTCTCCAGTTACAGTATTATGCTCTGAGTTGACACCCTATTTTATAACACATGACCTCTGTGATACCCTGATTACTCCAGACACACTCTATTTCTGTTACCCTAAGGGCAACTCAAATTGTATGAACTCAAATGATGGTGACATCGGATATGTGGTATATAGATGAGGGTTTCCTTGTTTGGATTATTCCCTCGACGTATCAACCCTATGAATCCATAATCTAAGCTTATACAAATAGTTTTGTTCATACTTATATTTATAGCGTGTTTAGTGTAATTTATCACATGTTTGCCATATTTTGTCGCATGCTTATGTGTACCTATGCTCTCTATACCGTTTTCCATGCATGTTTCCGATTCTGACTTATTGATATACATGTATTTACTTGATCTCAGATTTACTGTCATTTCCTTTATGTTACTTGTCATTTCTTGTACCTGCATGCCTGAACCATATCACTTGATCATGTACACGTGTGCCTGTTATGCACGCCATTTGGCTTTATCATATGTACTCCCTGGGGTTGCTAACAACCTGGATTCTCATGTCCAGATCCTAGAGTCTGAACCGTGGCGGCCTTACTGTACCTGATCAGAGTGGCGCATAGCAGTTGCCTATCTGAACCCTCCTTCTTCCAGCCTCTCCTTGATCGGCTCGCGAGATTCTCATCTTACTACTCGTGAGTACTTTCCTGTATTTCATATTGTACATTCTGCTATTGTGCTTCTTAGTGATCATATATTCTTGAGATACTATACATGCCTTGTGATAACTGTGTACTGGTGTTATTATTGCTGGATTATTTGTTACCACTGTGTTTCCGTACTCTGATTCTTACCTGTACTGATGCTTAGCGTATATACGTATGGGTATTTCTGACTTGCGTATATACGTCGCAGTAACGTCTCCGTACCTGCGGGATCGAGGTGTTACAAAGACTGTTGGGATTGACAACATCCATATGAGGATGTTTAATGGACAGCTTCGAACCTTACAATCGTTCAACACGTTCCGGATTTAAAGAAAAATCTTCTCTCGTTGGGAGCTTTGGAAGCTCGAGAGTACAAGTTTTCTAGTGCAAATTGAGGAATCAAAGTTACTAGAGACTCCATGCTGATTCTCAAAGAAGAACGGATAACAAACTTGTATAAGTTGACAAGAAGCATTATTATTGGTGATGCTTCAGCAGCAACAAAGAATGAGGATACTACAAGACTTTGGCACATGCGTCTTAGACACATGAGCGAGCGAGGTCTTCAAGCCCTACACAAAAGGAGTTCTCTACCAGGTATCAAATATTGCAAACTTAATCTTTGTAAATCTTGCATTATGGGTAGGCAACGTAGAGTAGCTTTCTCTACATCTCAGCACAAGATAACGGGCTTGTTAGATCTCATACACACGGATATGTGGGGTCCTTCGCCAGTAGCGTCCATTGGGGGTGCTAGGTACTCTGTCACTTTCATAGATGATTTTTCAAAGAAAGTTTGGGTATGCTTCTTGAAACAGAAATCGAAAGTATTTCAAAAGTTTAAGGAATGGAAAACTTTGGTGAAAAATCAGACGGGGCGAAAGGTGAAAGTCTTGAGATCCGATAATTTAGGCGAGTACACTTTTAAAGAATTCAAAGACTACTTAGTAAGTAAGGGCATCAAATTCCAGCGAAGTATTCCAAAGTGATTAGAACAAAAAGGAGTAGCATAATGCATGAATCAAACACTTACAGAGCGTGCCTGTAGTATCAGATTACAGGCTGACATGTCAGAAAAATTTTGGGCAGAGGCAGAAAATCATGCGAGTTATCTGGTAAATATGTCACCATCAACAATTATTGATCTTTAGATTCAAGAGGAGATATGGCGAGGAGTATCTATGGACTACTCAACTTTATGAATTTTCGGTTGACCGACATTAAGTTTGGTTGATAGTCAGAAAAGAAACAAACTGGAGTCCAAGTCTAAGAAGTGTATCTTTATCGGGTTCACCAAAGGAGTCAAGGGTTTCAGACTTTGGGATTCTGAAAAAAGGAGCACCTTTACCAGCAGAGATGTGGTCTTTGACGAAGAATCAATGTTGCGAGAAAAATCAGAGACGGAGGATAAAGTGCGAGGTGGAACTTCAAATAGCTCGGCAGACACTCAGGAAAAAGGAGTTGAGTTCTCAGAGAGCCCTAAAAAGTCCGAAGGGTCAGAAAAGGACTCCTCAGATTCAAATGGAGACAACCAGGAGGATACTCAAGAACAACCTAAACCGTTAAGACGGTCAGTCAGAGTTAAGGTACCACCAATAAGGTATGGCTGGGATGATGATCATGTCTCTTTCGCATTAGTAATAGAAACAGGTGAGCCTGGAAGTTACAAGGAAGCGATCGAGGCAGATGATCATGGCAAGTGGATTACAACCATGGAGTAAGAGATGAAGCCTTTGGATAGAAATCATACATGGACATTAGCCGATCTTCTAAAGAATTCCAAGGCAATAGGTTGCAGATGGGTCTTTCACAAAAAGGACAATGAGTAGTACAAGGCAAGGTTAGTTGCCAAAGGATATGCTCAGAATGAGGGTATTGACTACAATGAGATTTTTTTCTCCTGCAGTCAAGTATACATCTATTCAGATGTTATTGGCGATAGTTGCTCAGTTTGATTTAGAATTGGAGCAGACTGACGTCAAAACAGCGTTTCTGCATGGTGAGTTGAAGGAGAAGATATATATGAAACAACCTAAAGGATACATTCAGGAAGGTAAAGAAAACAAAGTGTGTCTTCTAAAGAAGTCCCTCTATGGACTTAAGCAGTCTCCCATGCAGTGGTACAAACAGTTCGACTCTTTCATGATTAAGGTCAGATACAAACGATGTAAGTATGATAGTTGTGTCTATTTTACGCAGAGTGTTGAACTGACATATTTGGTGTTATATGTGGATGATATACTGATTGCTGTGAAAAATAAAACACATGTTCAGAAGCTTAAAGCTCAGCTCAAGAAGAAATTTGACATGAAGGATTTGGGAGAGCCAAGAAGATCTTAGGTATGGAGATCATTCAAGACAGAGGCTCAGATAGACTTTGACTATCCCAGGAGAACTATGTTCTCAAGGTGTTGAAGAGATTCAACATGGCAAAGTAAGACCAGTCATCACTCTTTTGGCAGGTCACTTCAAACTATTCTCCAAGCAGTATCCATAATCACCAGAAGAGGAGGAGGAAATGTCAAAGTACCATAATGTAGTGCGGTAGGGTCACTCATGTATGTTATGGTCTACGCTAGGCCTGACTTAACCTATGTAGTTAGTACAATAAGTTGGTTCATGTTAAATCCAGAAAAGAAACATTGGGAAGCAGCGGAGTGGGTGCTACGTTATTTGCGAGGGACTACGAGACTAGATTTGGTGTTTCAGAGATTAGAAATGGGAAAGTTTAGGTTACTATAAGGCTATGTTGATGCAGATTATACAAGAGATCTTGATCAGCAAAGATTTATGACGGGCTATGTGTTCACAGTAACTGAGTGCGTCATTAGTTGGAAGGTAGAGTTGCAAGATATAATTGCTCTTTCAACGAAAGGGGCTGAGTACATGGCTGCAATTGAGGCGTCAAAGGAAGCTTTGTGGTTGAGAGAATTGGTTAAGACATTTAGTATCATCCAGGAATCAGTTCGGGTTCATTGCGACAGCTAAAGAGTGTGATACATCTCATTAAGGATCGCAGGTATCACAAGCGGACGAAACACATTGATGTGAGGTATCACAAAATACGTAAGTGCGTCATGGATGATAAGGTGATCGATTTGGTAAAGATCAGCGCGAAAAAGAATCCAGCAGATATGATGATGAAGACCATTCCGGTGGAGAAGTTCAGAGCATCTCTGAACTTCATCAAGGTTCTTCAAAGGTAAAGTGGCGAACGAGCTCTTGGGAGGGAGCCATGTGAAGTTACAAAGGGGGGAGAAAGGAAGGCGAATGATGCGGAGGCCAATTTCTACGGATGACTCAATGAACATCAGTCAAGGTGGAGATTGCTAGTATTTTGAGTCCCTCATATTCATTGGAGAAATAATCAGGTTCTGACAGTTTCCTAATACGGAGCTGTCCACATAATCATTAGAGAAGAATTCAGGTTTTGACAGTTTCCTAATACAGACCTGTCTTCTTTTTGATTTGAATACGAATATCCTATTTCTCCGAGGAGATGCTGATTTGAGTTCGTGTTGAACTAGAATCATTCTATTTACCATAATAAACCTCTTAGGGGTAGACTTTTGAAGGTGTGTCAAGAATTCAAGAGAATTTCAGGATTCCACCATTGAGAGTTGTGAGAGAGATCTCATTATAACTCTTGTATCTTCTTCTCTTTTTTCAATAAAGATTTCTCCCCTCCCCGTGGATATAGGCACATTGCCGAACCATGTTAAATCTTGTATTTCTTGGTTGTGTAGTGATTGCTTGCTAGTTATAGATCTTCTAAATCAAGAATCGACGGCCATGCTGCTGACAACTCCCCACCTTCTTCCTCTTCTGCACTTACTCGAAGTGATGAGAATTTAGAGAAGAAGATCCTGAAGAAGCTCAATAAGTCACAAATCTCAAAAAAGAATCAGCCCTGGCCAACCTCATTCAATTGATCACAAAGGAAAGTCCAGATGATCACTACAGGGTTTCTCTCTGCACGCCAAGAATCCTGGCTGCCCTCATCAAAATGCTGCAACCCGCCAATGCCAGTATCAGCGTCAGCGCCACAGAAGCAATCTACACGTTCTCACTCTCCCCATCCAACCGAATCAAGAGTGTCCAATGCGGTGTCCCTCATTTGATCAATATCCTCACCAATGGCATCACTGAAGCCCATGGAAAAGCTGCAACTGCCCTCTACAACTTGGCCATCAATGAAGAGACCCGGATGGCCTTCGGAGCTTCGAGCATACTGCGAGTACTTTTTCATAGACTCTGCAATGACGATGTCCATTCCAGAGAAGAAGCAGGGTTAACGCTCTGCTACCTCCTCCTCTGGTCACAAAATCTGACCAGGTTCACAAACTGTCGGGTCATTACTCCACTGGTGTTGGCAGCAACTAATGAAGACGAATCAGTATCAAGAGAAGAGGATTTGCCGGTAGAGCTCCCTGATTCTGCTTTACCATTTGGTCGGGACAAATGAAGGAAGGAGGCCCTTGATGGAAATCACGATTGTGAGTCGTGTGCTGGAATGGTGAGAAAAGAATTGAGTTGCACTGCTTGTCTGTATTGTACAATATTTGCTTGCATGATCTTAGAAGGCGCGTCGCAACTGAAGAAAAAGTGGAGGATGTATTCGCAGACATGAGGGAAGAACGGGGAGAAGACGGGCGTGAATTGACTCGAAGGATGCTGGAAACTATCAGAGGTAACTAGATGTCGTGTTCTTTGTAACTCAAATGCTGCAGATGGCTGTATACAGTTTCTTGTTGGAGGGGAATAAGCTAAACAGTGCTCAAATCTTGTAATTTGCCTACTGCTTTCAAGATTCTGTTGGCAGGAGTTGTTGCATAGGACTGTTAAACTTGTTACCGCTTATAGTCCAGGTACCGTGCTCACTGCATGCATCCTCTTTTCTTTATCAATTTGATGAAAAACTTGAACAAAGGATTTTTATCTCATGGGTTTCAAGATGCTTTCTGATCCTTGACAAGTACTATGTGATAACTACTGCTAAATGTTTTAGTTTTTATACTTCTGTTTCTTCTTTTCAAAGCTGGTACAAGAATTATGGCCACCAACACATTCTTTTGAGTATTCCTCGTCTTATGTTTAGCAGATTCTTTTCTATTGCTTTTTGCTTTCAGTCTTCTTCAGCGGGCAGCATGCAACTGGAGCTTGCGCACAGAAATGTTAATGGGGAGTTATTGAAATCAGAGGAGAAAACCTTTATATAAGAACTCTTTCTGTTAATTAAAATGTGTGTTATTTGGAGAGTACATCTTATTGTCATTTTGTACTTTTTTTTTTCTTTCTTTCTTTTTTCCCTCCCCTGCTCTATTCTAGTGTTGGTATGTTTAGTGTAAGGAAGCATTCAAAATTTGGATTCTCAATGCATGACATGAGCAAAAGTACAGGAGGTTAGCAGGTTAGTATATCACAGTCTGAATTTTTCACATTATCTGAGAAGTAGGGAACATTCAAGGTATTCGCACTCCTAATTGCCAGGCCAAGGAAAAGCATCATATTTATTAGATATATTCAATATTATCTGACTTATATCAGCATCTGATTCGAATACGAATTCGTTTTAGTCAAATATGGATATTAAATTCAATATTCGCACATTAACCATATTTGTATTCATAACCTCTACAGGAAAACAGATACGAATATGGAAAAGGGAATATCCAAACCGTTTACATTCCTATATATTCAGGTTTAGATGAAGCTCTCTCTCTCTCTCTGCCTCTGAAATTTTATAATCATCATACACCTCCACTTGTGAAATCAAACTGAGAAGAAAAAAACTTATCGCATAGGGTGAAGGAGACACTATCAAAATTCTCTACGACATATAATCACTGAAGCTTCACATTTAGTTTCCCTGTTTTTAGTTAAAACCCCAATTTGTAGGATAGCACTTTTCCAGTTTCTCCTTGGCAAAAACCTTATTCTCCACCAAATTCCCGGCAATGTTTTCACTCATCTTCTGTTAGCCACGCTTCTCCATTGTCACACTTGTGAGAACAACGACTGTGAGCCAAATGCGCTAATGTTGGCACAACAAGAAATGCCCAAATATCGAAGCCCACAACACGAGTCCCTCTTTCTGACTTGAGAGTCATAGAGCCCTAGACAATAGTTGTTCCCCACAATTGCCACTACGCGAAAAAGAAGGAACGGTCCAAAAGGGAAAGTGAAGGAGCAGTTAGCCTGCAAAGTCGCCTAAGCGGCACGCCAGAGCTCTACCACATCGACCAACAGGCGAGTCATACGCTGGTGCACCCAGGGTTAAAAAGCTCACCCCAAATCATGGAAAGAAAAGCGTTGATTGCTCTTGTAGGGAGAGAGGAGATAGAAGAGAAGAGACATTAGAAGGTAGCACAGAGATTGAAAATCAAAAGGAGCAAAAACGGCGCATGCAGCAGGCGAAAACAGTGCACAGTCGACCGCCCGGTCGACCGATGCAAGGAGCCTGTCGACCGCTCGGTCGACCGGTGTGCACGAGGTGCACAGACACAGAAGGTCGACCGCCCGGTCGACCGTTGCATGGAAGCGGTCGACCGCCCAGTCGACCGACTGAAAGGAGCCAAGTCTTGGTTGGTGTCGGTCGACCAGGCTGGTCGACCGGGCACAGGGGTCGGTCGACTGACATACGCGTTTTGACTTTCCTTTTGGGATTCAGATTCCTTTTCTGTTTGGGATCGAATCCAGTTGGGATTTCCTAAAACTCAGGGACTCTGTGACTATAAATAAGGGCTAGAGCCCTTATGTATTGTATCCCTGAAAGTTCCCTCTTGTATTAGTTTATATTGATTATTGAATCAATAAAATCTCTCTCTCTCCCCCTTGCCCTAAGGATGTAGGCACGTTGCCGAACCTCGTTAAATACTGTGTTGATTGCTTTTTCTCTATTGTTTCTTTGCTCTTGTCGTGTTGGGTACGTCTCCGGCCGCATCAGTCTCTGCCTGGTTGGTGGATTCCTCAGAGAGGTATTGTACTACGCGCAACAATTGGTATCAGAGCATCCCAGGTTCGGCGTAGGATCGTGTGTTGATTCCGAAGGCATCAGTTGCTGTTTAGTGGAGATCGTGTGTCGATCTTGGAGCAGCGGTAGGACTGTTTGTTGGTTCGTGTGTCGATCTCAAAACAGTGTGCGGATTACTCGAGGAATCAATTCGAAGGAGTAGATAGCTTTGGAAACTCTTCAAGGGTTTCGCGTGGAGGTAAAGATCTTATCTTTATCTAGTTTGTTTTATCTAACTCTATTTGTTTTTCGTATTGTTTTGAGGAATCAGTTGAGAAGATAGCTGGAGAAGCTACATCATTGGGAAAATCCATGAATCCACATCCGCGGAGGATTAATGTGGTGAAGTTCAACGACACGAACAACTTCGGTATGTGGAGGTGTGAGGTGATGGATGCGTTGACGGTATCAAACCTCGAAGACACTCTACAGTTAGAGAAGAATCGCGTATCAACAACTGAAGAAGATTGGGACAAGATGAATAGAACATGTGTGACTTGATCAGGTCTTGTTTAACACAAGACATCAAGTATCATGTGTTACATGAGACATCTGCGAGGCAGCTGTGGGAGATCTGGAGAAGTATCTAACAAAAAGCATAGAATTGCGGTTGCAGTTGAAGAGTAAGCTTTATAGTTTTTAGATGCAAATAGGATGCTCTATCAATGAATACTTGAATGGCTACACAAGGCTTCTTACAGATCTACTTAATGTGGATGTGGAGATCGATGAAGAGGATAAGGCGGTAATCCTATTGAATTCTCTTCCCAGGAAAGAGTATGAGACCTTTACTCTTACATTGATCAATGGAAGAAAATTCCTTAACTACAGTGAGGTGTCTGCTGCTCTTGTGAGTTATGAAGTAAGGAGACAGAATAGACTGTCTTCTTCGGGGAACACAACAGTAGAGGCATTGGCGGTAAGAGACAGAAGTTCTAATAGGAAGGGAAGAGATGATCAGGGAAGATCAAAGTCCAGATCAGGCTTCAGATATCTGAAGAGGAATTAGTGCGTCTTGTGCAAAGAGTTAGGGCACTGGAAAGTTGATTGCCCGAAGGCCAAAGGTAAGAAGATGGAGTCAAAGACCGAGACGAATCTCGCACAGGCAGATGGATCGGATTCAGACTCATCAGTATTCTCTCTCAGTTACTACTCCTACTGTTGATTACTCAGATAATACTGAGTGAATCTTGGATACCGGAGCCACTTATCATGTGTGCCTGAATAGGGCCTAGTTTTCTAACTTTGAGAAGGTAGATGGATATTACACGGTCATGGGTGATGATCATCCATGTAATATAGAAGGGATGGGTACAGTTCGTATCAAGATGGAAGATGGGATAGTACGAGAATTGAAGGAGGTGAGGTATGTACCTCAACTCAAAGAAATCTTATCTCTGTTGGCACATTGGAAGGTTGGGTCTTGTGGTATCTATCGATATGGTGTTCTCAAGATGATCAAACGCTCAATAATGGCTATGAAAGGCATCCGTCAGGAAAATCTCTACTACTTGAAGGATAGTACGGTTATAAGTTAGGTGAAGACTTCTAGTTCTTCAGATGATGGTTGCATAAAGGTCTGGCAGGTGAAGGTCGGACATGGAGGTGAAAGGTCTTTGCAAGCTCCTGCAAAGAAGGGATTATTGGAAGGTGCTGCTACCTATAACTTGGAGGGTGAACACAGTGTTCTGAATAAGAAGAAGGTGAAATTCAGTACCAGTACTCACCACTCAGAAAGTCTTCTTGATTGTGTTCACGTAAACGTTTGGGGACGTACTAAGACTGTATCGCTTGGAGGTCACAGGTACTTTGTCTCTTTTATTGATAATTTATCTAGGCATTGTTGGATATATCCCTTGAGACAAAGGTGTGAAGCCCTAGATATGTTGGTGAAGTGGAAGGAAGAATGGAGAAGCAGACAGGTAGGAAGATCAAGAGCTACAGATTGGTAATGTTGAAAGATACATGAACCAATTCCAACGGTTTGGCCAGAACATTAGTATTGGTACTCACTTCACAGAAGGTATACATGAGTTGGCTAAGGAAGTAAACCGTTACTTGCTGGAGAAGGTTCGGTGCTTGTTGTCTAATGCAAAATTAGACAAATCGTTTTGGGCTGAGGCGATTGTTCTGCTAGCCATCTTATAAATGGATCGATTGCGATAGGAGGTAAAACTCTATTGAAAATTTGGTCTGGGAAACCTGCTCAAGATCATGGTTTGCTACGGAAATTTGGAAGTCCGACCTACTTCAGTGCCAAAGATGGCATAGTGAATCCGCGAGCAAAAAAGTTTGTGTTTTGGGTGTCAAGAGAAATATGAAAGGCTACAGGTTATGGGACCCCGAAAATAAAAAGATCGTGTTGAGTCGGCATGTCACGTTTGATGAGACTTCAGTGTTGAAGTCTACCATCTCTCAGTAGGTGGAGAGGACGAAGACCAAGGAAGTATCGCAGCGGGTAGAGGTTGATGCTACTCCACCATCTCCAGTTAGTTCGGTATCAGTGAAGACTCCACGGATGTGACACTGGGTGGAGATCTTATAGCCAGGGTTGATACTGAATAGGTTGAAGACATTGATGAGAATGTCAAATTGTTTGCAGCCATTAGAACCAAGGTAAAAACCACGTACGTGGATGAAGAAGCATGAATCTCAAGCTTGTGACCGTGACAAGCTCAAGTTGAAAGTCGTCGTTCTCCATGACGGTAGTGAGGAGGTTCATATGCAGATAGGTTCGCTGCTGAAGATTCAGGTACAAGTGCTTGAGCTTGATGGAGCTCATTTCAATGAAGTATGGTTGGCTGATCCTTTGGGCAAGGTATGTAGGCAACTGTAAAGGCGCGACCACATTTGGTGATGCAACCCGTATGAAGCTGTTTCGGTTCTCGAGAATCTGATTGGGACTTCACGTAGAGGTGGAGAGTTAGACTTCACGTAGAGGTAAAGCATTGTGATCTCGATGAACAATTGATCTTCTGGTGAGAAGATATTTGAGCTTGCATAGGAGGGGTGTGCATCCAGTTTGTTGAAGCCGATGATGGTGTTTGGTATGCTCTACTCAGACTTGGTTGGACTGTTAGCTGAAGACAAGTAGACTGGAGAGAGCTAGTCAATTGGAGAGTCAGTGTTGGCTCATGTGAGTTCTTCGTATGGTCGTAAAGTTACTGAGTGAGAGACACGTTCGTTGGTCGACTCGTATGATAGTTCTCCTAAGGTGAAGTGATGGGAACGCATGTATGGTGCATTCCAGTTGGATAACTGAGCTAAAGTTTCAAGCCGAGATCGTGTGTCGATTTCGTTGAGATCATGTGTCGATTTCATCAGGAGCGCGCAAGCCGAGATCGTGTGTTGATTTCACCAGGTGATAGACTGAAGTTCGTTGAAGATCAGCTCAGATTTGAGAAATCTTCACCGAGGTGGAGAATTGTAGGGAGAGAGGAGATGAAGAGAAGAGACACTGGAAGATAGCACAGAGATTGAAAATCAAAAGGAGCAAAAACGACGCATGCAGCAGGCTAAAACAGTGCACGGTCGACCTCCCGGTCGACCGATGCAAGGAGCCGGTCGACCGCTCGGTCGATCAGTGTGCACGAGGTGCACAGACACAAAACGGTCGACCGCCCGGTCGACCGCCCAGTCGACCGACTGAAAGGAGAAAAGTCTCGGTTGGTACCGGTCGACCGGGCCGGTCAATCAGGCACAGGGGTCAGTCGACCGATCGGTCAACCGACAGACGCGTTTTCACTTTTCTTTTAGGATTCAGATTTCTTTTCTGTTTGGGATTAAATCCAGCTGGGGTTTCCTAAACCCAGGGACTCTGTGGTTATAAATAAGGGCTAAAGCCCTCATGTATTGTATCCCTGAAAGTTCCCTCTTATATTAGTTTATATTGATTATTGAATCAATAAAATCTCTCTCTCCCTTGCCCCGAGGACGTAGGCACGTTGCCGAACCTCGTTAAATACTGTGTTGATTGCTTTTTCTCTATTGTTTCTCTGTTCTTGTCATGATGGGTACGTCTCCCGCTGCATCAGTCTCCACCTGGTTGATGAATTCCTCAAAGAGGTTGTTGTACTACGCGCAACAGCGCTTTCCTGCTATCTACATCAATATGAGACCAAAAATACCCCTAAAAGGCTAGATATAAATATGCTTACAGTGCCATCAAAGAGAGGTGTGTCCTAATACACTAAGTACTTCCCCATACTGGGGACCTTCTCGAGGTCTCCTGCCATTGTTCAACCCGTTATCCTGATCGGTGTTGGCCGCACGTTCGGGATTTGGCAGTTCGTACCATGGGCGGCAGCCGTTGGCATCGGTTTGCGGTGTACCGTAAACGGCGTGGTATACAAAAGTATGGCCCAATCAGTCCAATTGTGCGGACAGCCGATTGATTGGCGGCTTGCTCCACTCCCCTTAGAGGGGTTTGGATCATATACGGGAGGAGGGTTGTCAACTCCTGGGCATTTTTTGTCACCTGAAGATGGCAACGGCGCAGCTGTTCATCGAGATCTAAGTGAACCTGATGTAGTTGCTCCTCAAACCGATCTTCATGTCCAACGAACTCCCCCCTAAAGTGGGGGCGAAATTTTGCATGGTTTGGGGAGATAAGGTGGCCATCGAGATAACGGGGTTTACAATGTGTTCGACATGTTCGTGCTCGTTTTTTTTTTTTGGAGAATGTAAATTTTATTTATCAAACTCTAAGAAAGCCAAATCGGCAAACTACCCCTTACAATGTATCCTCACAGCCAAACTCAAGATCCTATTAGTCGACTAATCACCTGTTCGTGCTCGTTTTGAGATCGCCTACCCCAGTCTCAAATGGCCCATGTAGAAGCTAGACATTGCGTCAGATATGGAGTCCCGATCCGCTTTAGGGGGTAGGCCTGAGTGAGATCGCACAACCTTTAACCTTTTGGCCGGCTGCTTTTGTTTGCTTCGTCGTGAACTCATATGTACCCCGAGGGTCGGCGGAGATCCTGGCCTCTTGTCCAACAATTTCAGCATTTTGGCTGTTGGCACCATTGTTGGTGCTGGGCCTATGACAATGTTATCATCATCAGTAGCAGGCTTCCCATATAAGAGATTAGAGCACACGTCTCTCCTTACCTCTTTAGATGTTTGCTGGTCGGGGTTCTATTGAATTTCCTTGGCCATGTTAATCCTGAAATCACCAAGAGGGGAGTGAATAGGTGATATGCTAATATAATGTAGAATTAAAAACTAATTAACTATAATCAATCAACAAAAATAACACATATAAACAATAAACTATTGATCAAGAAATGAAGCTGTATACCCTGAAGGATCTGAACTTCTCCTCAAGATTCTTCTTAAAATGAGAGTTTAGGTGATCAATTTCTTTCTTGATTCAAATAAGTACAAGCATATAATGATAGAAAGTATAAACATGGAAGATGTAAACAAGAGTAAGTTGAGTTGAGTTGAGAGAGAAAAATAATCGTAAACACGGGAGATCTGTTTCAAGTTTCGAGCAACTTACTCTACGTCTTCGCAGTCACTGCAATGAAGAATTTCCACAATAATCTGATCCAGTAAGATCACTCGGTGTCACAACATCTTCAAGCTCCCTCACTCGCTCCTGCAAGAAGATAATACACGAACCGGTAAGCTCCCTCGAGGTCACCATGTCCAACTGATTGTACACGTGCATTACATATTTTTATATCATATGTGTCACATTTCTGCATTTATAATTAAATAAAGTTGTGTTATTTAATGTATTTTCATGTCTCGTGACGGGCAGGATAATTAAGGAAGAAAAGAGAGAGATTGTCACACTTATCCAATTAAATCCAAAAGTTCAAAAGAAAGGGGATCGAATCAAATCCAGAGGTTCTAGAAGCCATCTTATCTGAAGACCGGGTATATCAGATGAGATAAATACTAATTAAAATTCAAGTAAAAATAGATTGTTTGAAAACCCAATAGGTTTATCTGAGGATAAAAGGATGTATCGTCAAATCTAAAGCGAAAATTAAAAATCTAAGAGGATAAAAGGATAGAGGACACACGGATGAACACATGCCCCCAGATCCTGGCCCTACGGTCAAGATCTTGCCGCGGAAAGCCGCGTTTCCGCGAATTATTGTTTGAATCTAGGGGAGCTTTGCTCCCCCTAGCTCTGCACTCTTATCCCCTATCTGTTTCTTTCCTATAAATACCTCATACCTCGAAGGCAGAGGGGCACTGTAATACACATGTTCACTAATATCGTAGTATATACTATGTAATAATTTTAAATTATAGTATTAAAGTGATTAATAATTGTTTAATAAAAGAAAGGAAAAAAGAATGAATTGAAATGAATTGAGTTTAGGCTCAAACCCATGTAAGATGGCTTATCACTTAAAAATAAAATGAAAATAAAAAATGCCATATTTTTGTTAAGACCAAGTTTTGAACCCAAACACCCAAGCCCAAGAGCCTAATGACTTTACCAAGAGGCCACACTCATCTGTAGTGTATACTCTCACACTGTTTTATTTAACCCCCACTTCAACAACTTCAACTCCCCAACTTTCTCCCACTCTCTCTAACTTCTTCTCCATTTTCTCTCCTACTTGTATCCACTCTATACAACTTCCCTGATCTTAAGGCACGAATTTCAGGGAGAGTTTATAGGTAAGGGGAATTATATATATATCATTCTCTTTACAAAACTCTAGAATAAAGAAAAGAAAAAATAAGATAATACCCTACTCTCTACACCTTCTCCTCTTACATCATCTCCTCAAACCAAACTAGAAGAAGATTAGAGCCTTACTGGACGTGGAGGGGACTTATTTAGACTGAAAGGAAGCGTTTCCGGTAAATATCTCAAACTATGAGATTTTATTTTCGTTTAGACATTTCAACGAACAGGTTGTGTACATTAGTTAATAGATTTAATTTCACCATGAAAAACGTATGCTAACATTCCAATAAAATTATGAAAAACTCTTTAGACATCCTTTTTAATTTTTTTTATAGATTTTTTAAGCGAAAAAAAGAGGAACAGGTACTGCTTTCGGCAAGGCCAGGCCGAGAGCTGGCCAGGCCAGACCTGGCTTGGGCCGAGTCTGGCCAAGCCTAGGCTGGGTCTGCACTGCACAGACTCGGGTTCGGGTCTGTTTTATAGACCTGAGCCCACCTCGTTATGATAAAAAGTTTCAGAAAAGAAAAGAGAGAAAGAAAAAGAAAAAAAGGAACAAAACTAAAATAAAATAAAATTCAGAAATATTACTATAGCAATAATACTGTAGCAAACCCAAACCCAGACTCAGATTCAGACCCAATACTGTAGCAGAGCCGTTACTGTAGCAACAGACCCGTTATGAATTATTAATTGATTTACGCTTAAATTAATTCAAAAAAATCCCGAAAATTAGATAAATCATCTTGAATATTATATTGGATTATCTTATGATATTTGAATGGTTATGCATGTATATCATATGAAATAAAAGAATTTTTGTTGCCGAAATTACTGGAAAAATATTGTCGCCATGTATACTTAATATACATACTAATATTTATTTAGGTAACACTGACATATAAATATTTTCACTGGGTGGGAAAATTGATAGAGGAGACGGTATCGGTATTTGGGTGGACCTAAGATATATGTTGCGCAACCGGAATAAGGGTTCCACTGCAGAGTTCCTAGGAATGATTGGCATCCATGTGATATTACTACTTTTACTGTTACTGAGTACCTAGTAGTACGGACCTAGTTCAGCGCCAGGCATCTGGAGCCGTGGTCCTGGGTATGTACGGAACCCACCTAAAGCACAAAACCGTCTCCATCTATCAATTCAAATAACAACATTCAATAATATACTTCTGATGATAAATTACAGTATATAAAGTATAGCAGGTATGTAAATGTTAAACTGTTAACATATATCACACTCATGCATATTTATCTTATATTTTTCGATGTAATGCATGTTATGATATTAGTGATGTCTTGAGTTCTATATATGTACATGTTATTGCATCCTTCCCTTTTTTTGCCACTCACTAGGTCGCTTATTAACGACGCTGAGTTTGCTTACTCAGATTCAGGTTCAGAAGCACCTCAGGACCAGGAGTACTTCGAGCACGTGGTAGACCTTCAGGGCTAGTGTTTCATCCAGTTTTACTTGTGAGGATTTTATGTTTTATGTACTTTGTTCTTCTTAATATAATAATGCAGAGTTTTGTGACATTTTGTACTTATGTAGTAAAGCTAGAATATGTAAAAACTTTAGTTATTGAACTTTATTGTATTAAGGCTTATCGTATTAATAATAATACGTCGTCGGCTCTCGTCGCGTACCCGCAATCGTGTATTTTGGTTAGCGGGACATGATAAGGTTTATTGGTATCAGAGCCAGGTTCAAAAGCACCTCAGGACCAGAAGTACTTCGAGCACGTGGCAGACCTTCAGGAATAGTATTCATCCAGTTTTAGTTGTGAGGACTTATGTTTTATGTACTTTATTTTTTTAATGTAATAATGCAGACTTTTGTGACATTTTGCACTTGTGTAGTAAAGCTGGAATATGTAATAACTTTAGTTATTGAACTTTCTTGTATTGGGCTTAGCGTATTATTATTAATACGTCGCAGGCTCTCGTCACGTACATGCAATCATGTATTTTGCTTAGCGGGGTGTGACAAGATTTTCTTGTATCAGAACCAGATTATTATTATTATTTTATCCTAGGGTATAGCCAGGCTCTTTCCGACAATACAAGAATTTAATAATCCAGCTACAAGTACAAGTTATTTATTTATTGATGCAATTCCTAAGATATTACTTTAATTTTCAGAGTAATGGCTCGGCGTCCTTCTTCCTCCCGTGTTGGTTCTCGTGATGAGGCAGCTGATCTGATGGGCGTGCTTCGTGACATGATAGAGTCACAGCAACAACAGATGACACTCATGAGAGATGGTCTGATAGCGGTACAGCGACAGCCACGACGACCATGGAGAAGGCGGTTGCACCTCAGGAGCCAAAGCTTGGGAATGTTTCGGACTTCAGGAGGTTACAACCAGCAACCTTCGCCAAGACAGAAAATTCGTTAGATGCAGAGCAATAGTTGGTTGATATGACCAATCTTTTGATTGCAGTTCGTGTTCCTAAAGATGATCAAGTGGAGATGATCAAGATCCAACTGATAGATGTGGCTCAGACATGGTGAATTGCTGAGGAAGAATGGTTGGAGAAGCCGGTCGCTTGGGAGAAGTTCACTGTGAGCTTTTATAAGCGGTTTTTTTCCAAAGACTGCTAGGAGGGAGATGGAGCAGCAATTCATCAATCTGCGATAAGGGAGTCGTTCAGTAGACGAGTATGCCACAGAGTTTCTGAGGTTGAGCCAGTTTTCTCCATATATGATGGCAGATGAAGAAGACTGGGCCAATCGATTTCAGCAAGGCCTGAGACTGGGCATTCAGAAGTTCCTAGTCACACAACAACTACGGACTTACTCTCAGGTCATTAGTGCTGCTCGCGGCTTGGAGCAGGTAATGGAGAAAGAGAACAAGAGTAGGTTGCAGGCAAGGCCACTAAAGCGACCTCTCGATCAGATTACCAGGGGACCTCCAGCCAGATTCAGTGTAGCCCCATCGAGTAGACACCTGATCGCTTTTCCCCCACCAACAACGATCTGCGATTTCTGCCAGAGGATGAGACATCTACGGAGGAATTGCAGGTGGGCTAATGGTCAATGCCTCGCTTGTGGATCCAGAGATTATCAGCTAGCAGACTGCCCGATCAAAGGACAAAGGAGCACCATTCCCACCCTTCCATCACCTGGAGTAAAGAAGAACCCTGCACCTACAGGTAGAGGTACTCCGCTTCCCCCCGTAACTTCAGTTGTTCGAACAGGCTCGGAGGAGGACCGGAGCAGGGCATGGGAGAGGCCATACTTTTAATTTGACCGCAGAACAGGCAGAGGCATCAGAGGGGTGGTAGCGGGTACCATTCTAGTTCAATCTTTTTCAGTTATATCGCTATTTGATTCTGGAGCTTCGCATTGCTACATATCACTAGATTTGTCAAGATGCATTTTATACATTATGATGACATAGACACTCAGTGGGAGATTAGTACTAGGAATGGTATTATAACCACTAATATGGTATGTAAATCGTGCCGTGTAGAAGTCTGTGGGAGAAAGTTAAGTGTAGACTGTTTGTGGTAGACACTAATGGATATGACATGATCCTAAGCATGACATGGCTTAACAAATATCATGCGATGATTGATTGCCAAAGCAAGAGTGTGATATTCAGAATTCTGCACCAGCCAGAGTTCCAATTCGTTGGGGATCGACGGCGTCCATGCATCAGCAACAAGGGAATTATGCTACTATCGAAACTCAGGAGGAGCCGATACCAATAGTGAAAGAATTCCTTGACATGTTCCCAGAAGATCTACCACGACTTCCACCAGATCGAGACGCGGAGTTTGCCATAGAGTCATTCCGAATACGGCCCCAATCTCTAAGGCACCATATCGAATGGCACCTATGGAGCTAGCAGAATTAAAGAAGCAGTTGCAGGAGTACTTGAATAAGAAATTATCAGGCCCAGTGCTTCACCATGGGGAGCTCCGGTATTGTTGGTAAAGAAGAAGGCTGGTAGTAGGAGGATGTGCATCAACTATCAAAAATTGAACAAGGCCACCATCAAGAACAAATATCCTTTGCCCAGGATAGACGACCTATTCGATCAACTTAGTGGAGCTAAGGTATTCTTGAAGTTAGATCTCCAGTATGGATATCATCAGCTAAAGTTGAAGAAGGAGAACATTCTAAAGACGGCCTTTAGGACTCGTTACAGTCAGTACGAGTTTCTAGTGATATCATTTGGAGTGACCAATGCTCCAACAATTTTCATAGACTTGATGAATAGGGTTTTCTCTCCGTTCTTAGATAAATTTGTAGTCATATTCATTGATGATATTCTGATTTATTCTAAGAATGAAGAGGAGCATGCAGAACACTTGAGGATTGCGTTGCAGACCCTTCGGCAGGAGAAGCTCTATGCCAAAGTGAGTAAGTGTGAGTTCTGGTTGAAGAGCGTGGCATTTCTGGAACATATTGTTTCAGGAGAAGGCATCTCAATGGATCCTAGGAAGGTTCATGCGGTGAAAGATTGGCCCGTTCCAAAGTCGGCAACCGAAATTAGGAGTTTTCTGGGGTCAGATGGATATTATCGGAGGTTCATGCAGGACGTTTCAAAATTACCGGACCTCTGACCAAGCTTACCCGAAAAGGAGAAAAGTATGTATGGACAGCAGAGTGTGTCGATGCTTTTGAAGAGTTGAAGAATAAATTGATTTCGTCTCCAATCTTGAAGATTCCTAATGTGACTGGAGGTATGGTCATATATAACGACGCATCGGAACGAGGACTGGGCTGTGTACTAATGCAGTATGGACATGTGATAGGCTATGCATCCATACAATTAAAGCCACATGAGAAGAATTATCCTACGCATGACCTGAAGCTGGCAGCAGTAATTTTCGCCTTAAAGATTTGGAGACACTATTTGTTGGGCGATCAAGTGTTGATTTACACTGACCATAAGAGTTTGAAGTATATCTTCACTCAAAAGGAGCTGAACATGCGACAAAGGCGGTGGCTAGAGTTGATTGTCGATTATGACATTGATCTACAATATAACCCTGGGAAGGTCAATGTAGTACCGGATGCTTTGAGCAGGAAGCCTGAAAGTTGTATGGTGATGCAAATTACTCATGAAAAAGAATTGCTTGAGGAGATGAGACGGATGGAACTGATGGTGACACGGAGGACTAATGCTTTCGGACAGTTGATGACTTTAATTTCAGTCAACTTTGTTAGAGGAGATCAAGGAGGCTCAAAGTGGGGACCCTAAGATACAAGAATTCAGAAATCAAGTGGAGGTTGAACTAAGGACGGATATGCAAATCCATGAAGATGGGACACTCCATTTTGGTGACAGAATTTGTGTACTGAAAGGAGATGTTTAAGAAGAAGTTTTATCTGAAGCTCATAACTCAGCATATTCCATACATCTAGGAGGGATAAAGATGTACCAAAACCTGAAACAGCAATTCTGGTGGCACGGACTGAAGAGAGAGATTGCTTGTTTTGTAGCGAAGTGTCTGGTGTGTCAGCAAGTGAAGGACAGAATGTCAGAGGACGGCTAGACTCCATCAACCTTTACCGATTCCAGAGTGAAAGTAGGAGCACATCACTATGGATTTCGTCACTGCACTACCCCACATTCCAAAAGGGAACAATGCAGTCTAGGTTATAGTCGACTGCCTCACGAAGTCAGCTCACTTCATCCCATTCAGACTGGGACAGTTAATGGAGATATTAGCAGAGAAGTATCTGCAAGAGGTGGTTGACTGCATGGTGTGCCAGTCAGCATCGTGTCCAATAGAAATACCAGATTTCTATCTCACTTTTGGAGAAGTCTTCAAGAGAGCCTGGGGACACGACTGAAGTTTAGCACTGCATATCATCTGCAGATTGATGGGCAATTGGAGCGGACGATCCAGATTCTTAAGTACATGTTGAGAGTTTGCATGTTAGACTTCAAGGGGTCATGGGAAGATCATCTGCATTTAGCAGAGTTTGCCTACAATAACAGTTATCAGTCTAGCATTAAGAAGGCACTATTTAAAGTGTTGTATGGTAGAAAATGCAGGTCTCCTTTGTGCTGGGACAACATTGGTGAAAAGAGGTTGTTGGGACCGGAGGTGTCTAGCAGACAGTGAAGAAGGTTAAAATCATCCGGGAGCATCTCAAAGCAGCTCAAGACAGGCAGAAGCGATGGGCAGACTTGGATAGAAGACCATTAGAGTTTGAAGTTAGAGATTTTGTATTCTTGAAGATATCTCCAATGAAGGGAGTAATCAAATTTGGTAGCCGAGGGAAGCTGAGTCCAAGGTTCATCGGTCCTTTTGAGATTTTGGAGCGAGTAGGAGAGGTGGCATATCGTCTAGCATTACCCCCATATTTGGATGGTGTGCATGAGGTCTTTCATGTATCTCAGTTGAGAAAGTATGTTCGAGATGACAGTCATATTTTGGACCATTCCGACTTAGAGCTCAGGCCGGATATGACCTACACTGAGAGACCTATGGCTATTCTAGATAGGACCACCAAGGTCTTGAATAATCAGACCATTCCACTGGTTCTGGTGTCTTAGGACGGGTGTTCTCTGGGAGAAGCGACATGGTAACGAGAGGACGCCATCCGCGACCATTATCATCTTTTTCCTTGATAGGTATTTTTTTTCTACTTCTTGAATTTAATTTCGAGGACGAAATTTTTTTGTTAGGTGGGTATGATGTAACACCCATGTTCACTAATACAGTAGTATATACTATGTAATAATGTTATATTATAGTATTAAAGTGAGTAACAATTGTTTAATAAAAGAAAAGAAAAAAAAAGAATGAATTGAATGAATTGAGTTTAGGCCCAAATCCATGTAAGATGGCTTATCGCTTAAAAAATAAAATGAAAATAAAAAGTACCATATTTTGCTAGGCCAAGTTTTGAGCCCAAGCACCCAAGCCCAAGAACCCAATGACTTTATCAAGGGGCCATACTTATTTGTGGTATATACTCTCACACTTTTTTATTTAACCCCCACTTCAACAACTTCAACTCCCCCTCTTTCTCCCACTCTCTCTAACTTCTCCATCTTCTCTCCCACTTTTATCCACTCTCTACAGCTTTTCCTGACCTTAAGGGACGTGATTGGTCACTAATATTGATATACATTGTCACATTCCTGCATTTGGTTTTAAATAAACTCTGTTAATTAATGATTTTTTACCATTTAAATTGTTCAGGCCTTTACCAGGGGAAAAGGAGAGAAAACGAGCCCAAAAGCCCACTTAAATTCAGATTTAAATAAGCTTAATTCAAAATCAAGGATTTGGACAGAAGATTTAAAATGATCAGAGCAAATCGGAGCAGATAGTACCAAATAGAAACCGGTTAAAATTAGATTTATTTGGGTTATTCAGTTAGCTTGAGGATAAACAGAGATAACGTCAAATACAGAGTCCAAATTCAAAATCCAAAGGGATAAATGGATAGAGGGAGGATCAACGGATGAGATGAAGTAATTTTGACTCAGATTTAGACTGGATAAATTTTAATATTTGAATCATAACTTTCGCTATCAAAACTCACATTTGATAATTCAAGATGATATAGAAAGAAGACTTAAAGGGCTACAACTCTTACGTTGATAACTGTTTCTAATTTTGTCATTTGATAAATTGTTTGCAGCAATCAATACGCCAACAAGCTGTAGATCAAAATTGAATATCCACATCAAATCAAGTTTGGAGATAAGAGGAGGATTCAAATATAGAATAGCCAGCTCCCTCTATCTTTCGACTCATTTCCTTATCCATTCTATACTATAAATACCCCACACATCAGAGGCAAAGAAAGAGGGAAGCAGAGATAGATTCTTAGGCCAGTTTTTCATTCTTTCTAGTGTAGGATTTTATTTTCATTTTATGTATCTTTTATTTCTGTGTAACCATAGGTTAGACTAAGATTTATGTAAGTAAGAGAGAGATTTATGTTGAGAGTGACACCGATGCACTCATCCTTTCTTCCATCATTTTTGCAGGCAACAAAAAAGTAACTTTTTTATGTTCTTTATTTTCGTTTTCTTCTTCTTCTTTCTACTCTTCCTCTTTCGGTTTTGATGATAGTCCAAGTGAGTCAAATAGCATCGGTAGTGTCTTGCCTTAGCGAGTGCCATCAATAGCTCATGACGATGGATTCATCCCTATATTTGTATCATTTCATACTTGCTCGAAGAAGCCTTGATGATGCAATGTGAATTGGGACTGAGTTAATCTTATGAGTTATACGCTGATCGTCTCCAAATCAAGGTAAACATGCAAGGATTCTGGTAAGTCATCAATCAAAAAAGGTAAGTATTTCTTTTAGGTTTCTTTCTTTCTTTTAATCTTTAGTTTAGATCACCTCCATCACCAAATCTCTGCTTATTTTCACTTTCTTTGTACAAAATCACCATCTTCTTCTATCTGCCATTTTCACAATTTAACATAACTTATTTTCTTTTTCTTTTTAAGAACTAAAAGAACTTTAACCATTCTTTGTAACTTAAAAGAGAACTTGCAAAAAGCTTCCATCGCTAGTCCCTCCTTAAGGATCATGACCCGCATAGCCACTTGATATTGCGATAGCATTGAGTACCTTGCACTGTTGTTATAATGTTCTGAAATTCTGTATTTTCTGTGTGCAGGTTTTAATTCAATCAAAATTTGGCGTCGTTGCCGGGGAGGGACGGTAAGTAATTCTCTTTTAAAATTTACATTTTTGATTAACTTTCTTCTTTTTCTTGGTGTGCAGTGATAGATATCAAGGAAAGTTTTACTGCATTGGACATATAAGTGGCCCTATACTCTGCTCAAGAAAGCAGAGCTCAGAATCCCTCAGATTTGCTGCATTCACACGGCAATCTGAGTGAACTACTAACCTGTATTTTTTACAGGTTGGTTGAGTTACAAAGCTAAATTTCTGCAGCTATTTATTTTCTTATTTAACTCATTGTACACTTTCTAACCTCAACCGTAAATTGATGTTTGTTAAATGCTAAAAACGGTTTAGACTTTATATTTAGGCATGTGTCTAATTCGTTTATATTTTACATTATTGTTGAAGAGTGCTAGAGTAAAGGTATGTGTGCATAGCATGTAGTATAGGAACACTTTTAAATTGTTTACATTGTTTAAGTGTTGATTTTCATGTACACATTGCACTAAATTGATTTAAGGGCTTATCCTATAAATAAGATAAGGTGGGGAGTCATTACCCTCCCTTAGCCCACAAACAATCTCCTCACTCACTAATCCAAGCCTAACTAAAACTGAATAGACGTTGGCCCTAGGGACATCTTGGACTCAATAGGAGACTGACCTAAGGGGGAAGTTAATTAGAATTTGACTCTTGCCAAATCGGTGTCAAAGGTTGGGGATTGAGAGGCGAAACCCTGAAGGCTGGTGGTTTGGCTTAATTAGACCAATTGCTTTTAATCACGGATACCTCCCACCAATATTGTCCCTATCTGGCCGATTAACTTGTGGTCGGATTCGACAATATACCCCCGTGGACAGTATAACCAGTTAGGAGTCGTCTAGGTCTAAGTTCTACCCTAACTTAGGTTAGATTTTTTTTTATTTGTTTGTTTATTTATTTGTTTTTCTTTGTTTGTTTTTGACATTTCTTGTATGATATGGCTTATAACAACAAATTTTCTAATTTTAATAGTAATCCATGTTACACCCTGACCTTTTTTTCAGATATTACCAACCCTACATATCATAATTTTAACCAACCTAGTGTGTCGGATTGGTCTTATCCGAATCAATACATGCCCCAGTCTCAATACTATGAACAACACTGGAATAATCATCACTACTCTTCACAGAGCCAATGTGGATATAACTCCCCCGAGTCATATTGTCAACCACCTTACCAACATCCAGCTTCATATACTTCTTCTCCTGAGCAACGATTAGAAGAATCAATTGACTGGGAAAAGAGGATGGAAGCTTTAGAAGAGCTTGAGTGAGGAATTAAAATTCCCAAAATCCCATCAAAATTTTCAAATCACAGATCCTTACTCTATATCCTTACTCTATTTTTCAAGAAGAACATACCGACTTAGAAAGAGCATGAAATTCATGATTCAATTTCAAAGTGATCCACTCGATATAATAGAAGCAGACTTAGTCGATTTGAAAACATACGTAAGAATAAGAAAACTCTCCCTACCCTATCTTTGACTATTCCCGACACTTCTAAGCATATTGATGAAAATCAAGAATTATGGTATCTTGAAGATTTTGACCAAGATTCAATTTCACCACAAAACTTTAAACTTGACCAATATCAACCCATTAATGAATTGGCAAGTTTTCATTTTAATGAGATTGAACTTGATTATGAATGTGAACTTGATTCCCAACTTTGTGATTCAGTTTCCATCTTCGAATCTATGCTGACTCCGGTATTCTTACCCAATTTGGATCAATTTCTCGAGCAAATATTGATTCCCGTACCCATAGATCTAGAAATTGAATCACCAGTTTTGGATAGTCATATTTCATTGATGGAAAAAGAATGTGAATTTTAATTCTTAGATTTAGACTCAACTCTTGAACCAAAACTGACTCTCAAACCCAAAGTTGATTTTCTCAAGTTAGTATTGATTCCTGAACCTATCATTCTTAAGACCAAGTAAACCATTCCATCAAGTCAAATTCTTTTGTTGGACATAAGTATAGACCATGATGACTCCGTGATGATTTTCTAAGACTGATCATGTGAAGCGAATAAGTTTCATGATAGAATCTTTCATGATCCTGTTCATATTGAGGACTATAAATATATAAATAGAAAAGAGGTCAATAAAGGTGGGTTCCGTGAATCACCATATTATCTTGATTGGGTACAATGCTTGACCCAATCTGCTACCAGCGCAACCACCACCTTAAGGTAATATTTTTCTTCCCTTTCTTCTTTTTCATGCATCTATGCACTCATTCATACATTGAGGACAATGCATGAGATAGGTGTGGGGGAGGGTTCTAACATAACATAGGTTTTCTTTTTATTTAAAATAAAAATTATCATTTTTCTTTCTTAAAAAATTTTTTTGAAAAGAGAGCAATATTTGACATATTTTTTATAAGAAATTAAGTTAAGTTTAAGGAAAAGGAGAATCATAATTAGGATTTCTTATACTTTGTCAAAATAAGACTAATTGTTTAATTTCTAGTGTTAGGAAGAAAATTTAAAAAAGTAATTTAGCCTTGATTTTTACCTTGATGAAATATGCATGCTTTATATAATTACACACTTAGGGTTCAAAAAACAAAGATTCTTATGCCTTATTCTAAAAAAGAAAAGAAAAAAAAGAATATATATATGTGTGTATATATATATGTATATGTGTGTGTGTGTATATATATGTATAATATCAAAAACCCTCTGATTAAGCTGGGTATTTGTGCCTCATAAAGCATAAGTATTCACGCCTAAAAGCGGTTCATATAATAAATTCTTAGTTTTGTAGCCTTGTTTGCTCGAGTCCTTAAGTCCTTGGAGTGTTTTCTAACCCAGTGCCCTAAGACCGTTTGGCTTAGGAGTCACCGATTAAAGGCTCGTTACATGGGCAGATTAGAAAGCCTAATAAAACTAAGAAATAATATCACCAAAAATAAAAAGAAAAGAAAAGAAAATAAGGCATAAGAGTTAGAGTTAAAGAACTCCGAGTTAAAATTTCACGGTCATAAAGGTGCATATGACTTAGGGTAATAGACTAGATGAGAAATACAGTTTGACTCCTTACCTTGATTGATAACAAGTTTTTGAATAAAGACTAAGTTTAGGAATGAAAAGTTTGATTTTCCTATAACTTATAGATTTCTTCATTCTTACAATAATACATCAAATATTTTACTATTCAGTTAGCTTGAAGATAAATAGAGATAACGTGAAATACAGAGTCCAAATTCAAAATTCAAAGAGATAAATGGATAGAGAGAAGATCAACGGATGAGATGAAGCAATTTTGACTCGGATTTAGACTAGATACATTTTAATATTTGAATCATAACTTTCGCTACCAAAGCTCAAATCTGATAAATCAAGATGATACAGAAAGAAGACTTAAACGGCTATAACACTTACGTTGATCACTGTTCTAATTCTGTCATTTGATAAGTTGTTTTCAGCAATCAACACGCGAACAAGTTGTAGATCAGAATTGAATATTCATATCAAATCAAGTTTGGAGATAAGGGGAGGATTCAAATTCAGAAATAGCTAGCTCCAACTATCTTTTGACTCGTTTTCTTGTCCATTTCTATACTATAAATACCCCACACATCAGAGGCAAAGAAGGAGGGAAGTAGAGATAGATTCTTAGGCCAGTTTTTTATTCTTTTTAGTGTAGGAGTTTATTTTCATTTTATATAATTTTATTTCTTTGTAAGCATAGGTTAGACTAAGATTCATGTAAGTAAGAGAGATTTATGTTGAGAGTGACACTGATGTAACCTCCTCCTTTCTTCCATTGTTTCTGCAAGTCATAAAAAGGTAACTTTTTTATGTTCTTTATTTTCATTTTCTTCTTCTTCTTTCTACTCTTCCTCTTTCAGTTTTGATGATAGTCCAAGTGAGTCAAATAGCATCGGTATTGTCTTGCCTTAGCGAGTGCCATCGATAGCTCATGACGATAGATTCTTCCCTATGTTTTGTATCATTTCATACTTTCTCAAAGAAGCCTTGATGATGTAATGTGAATTGGACTGAGTTAATCTTATGAGTTATGCGTTGATCGCCTCCAGATCAAGGTAAACATGCAAGGATTCTGGTAAGTCATCAATTGAAAAAAGGTAAGTATTTCTTTTAGATTTTCTTTCTTTTCTTTTAATCTTTAGTTTAGGTTACCTCTAACACCAAATCTCTACTATTTTTACTTCCTTTGGACAAAATCACTATCTCCTTCTATCTACCGCTTTCACAATTTAACATAACTTATTTTCTTTTTCTTTTCAAGAAATAAAAGAAGAACTTTAACCATTCTTTGTAACTTAAAGAGAACTTGCAAAAAGCTTCCTTCGCTAGTCCCTCCTTGAGGATCACGACCCGCATAGCCACTTGCTATTACGGTACCATTGAGTACCTTACACTACTGTTATAAAGTTCTGAAATTTTGTATTTTCTGTGTCCAGGTTTTAAATTCAATCAGGACGAATTTTAAGGTGAGTTTATAGGTAAGGGGAATTATTTATACATCATTCTCTTTACAAAACTCTAGAACAAAGAAAAGAAAAAAAAGAATACCCTACTCTCTACACCTTCTCCTCTCATATCATCTCCTCAAACCAACTGGAAGAAGATCAGAGTTTTGTTGGATGTGGAGGGGACTTATTCAGACTGAAGGGAAGCGTTTTCGGTAAGTAAATCTCAAACTATGAGATTTTATTTTCGTTTAGGCATTTCATCGAACAGGTTGTGTACGTTAGTTAATAGATTTAATTTCGCCATGAAAAACATATGCTAAAATTCCAATAAAATAATGTAGAACTCCTTGGACATCCCCCTTAATTATCCTAATTTTTAATTATTTTTATAAATTTTTTTAAGCGAAAAAAAGAGGAACATGTACTGCTCTCGGCCTCTGGTCAGCAGCAAATGCTGCTCTTGGCCAGGCCAGGCTGAGAGCTGGCCTGGCCAGAGTTGGCCTGGGCCGGGTCTGTGCTTCAGACCCAAACCCACCCCATTATAAAAGAAAATTTCAGAAAAGAAAAGAGAAAGAAAGAAAAAGAAAAAAAGGAAAATAAAATAAACTAAAATAAAATAAAATCCAAAAAATATTACTGTAGCAATAATACTATAGCAGACCAAACCCAGACTCAGATTTTGATACAATACTATAGCAGACCCATTACTGTATCAACAGACTCGTCATGAATCACCCGTTATGAATTATTAATTGATTTTACACTTAAACTAATTTAGAAAAATTCAAAAAATCAAAACAATTCCAGAAAAATTCATGTAAAATAAGAAATTGAAATGTGACTCCATAAAATTATTTTTGGAAGACATATCACTTAGAATAGCTAAAAATTTAATATTTCTTATAATTATTATTTAAATTGGATGTAGATTACCGAGTTAATTTGCAAATTCTATATTCAAATCCATGACGATCTCAGGTGAGTGTTTTTAACTATTTCTACATGAATATATTTTACCACTGCAAAATTTTGTAATTTATGCATTTATTTATTTAAAAGAAATTATTTAATTGTTAATTTAGAACTTCAAACATGTAAATAGTTAGAAAATTGTAATGTTCATGAAATAATTTTAGTGATATGTTTTTGCTCTGGAATGTTTATTTAGTTCCTGCATGTAACAATTTTATATGTTGTAAATGAATAACTATAAATTTTGAAAGTAATATTGTGAAACTATTAAATGGTTATTTTTTAGAGAAAATGAACTAAAATAATTATTAATACAAAAAATCCAGAAAATTAGATAAATTATCTTGAATATTATATTGGATTATCTTATGATATTTGAATGGTTATGCATATATATCATATGAAATAAAAGAACTTGTGTTACCGAAATTACTAGAAAAATACTATTGCCATGTATACTTGATATACACGCTGATATTGATTGAGTACAGTTATTTAGGTAACACTAACATATAAATATTTTCACTGGGTGGGCAAATTGATAGAGGAGATGGTATCAGTATTTTGGGTGGACCTAGGATATAGGTTCCGCAATTGAAATGAGGGTTCCACTGCAAGGTTTCTAGAGATGACTGACATCCATCTGATATTACTACTGTTACTATTACTATTACTGAGTACCTAGCGGTACGGGCCTGATTCAGCGCCAGACATCTGGGGCCGTGGTCTCAGGTATGTACGGGACCCACCTAAAGCACAGAACCCGTCTCCATCTATCAATTTCAAATAACAACATTAAATAATATACATATGATGATAAATTACAATATATAAAGTATAGCAGGTATGTAAATGTTAAACTGTTAACAAATATCACACTCATGCATATTTGTCTTATATTTTCCAATGTAATGCATGTTATGATATTAGTGATGTCTTGAGTTCTATATATGTACATGTTATTGCATCCTTCCCCTTTTTTTAACGCTCACTAGGTCGCTTATTGACGACCCTGAGTTTGCTTTCAGATCCAGGTTCAGAAGCACCTCAGGAGCAGGAGTACTTCGAGCACATGGTCAACCTTCAGGGCTAGTGTTTCATCCAGTTTTAGTTGTAAGGATCTTATGTTTTATATACTTTGTTTTCCGTAATGTAATAATGCAGACTTTTTGTGACATTTTGTACTTGTGTAGTAAAGCTGGAATATATAATAACTTTAGTTATTGAACTTTCTTGTATTGAGGCTTAGCGTATTAATAATAATACGTCTCGGCTCTCGTCGCGCACCTGCAACCGTGTATTTTGATTAGCGGGGGGTGACACGCACCACTCCAGAGAGAGCTTTAATTTAGGTTTTTCTTTTCTTCTACAATGCAATTTTTATTTTTTTATAACTTAAGTTAGAGAGAGTACATGATTAAAAGAGAGGAAGAATTATTGTAGAGTGACACTACTATAATCCTTTCTCAAGAGACTTATATTGAAGGTGACAATCAATGAAAATTTCTCACTTTTTTTTCATCATACTCGATCTAGCCAAGCACCGCGTTCAATGTATTTTTTCAACTATTTTGCTTTACATTACTTCGCATCGAATCATGGTACATTTAATCTACAACAGAGGTAAGTTTCTTCCTTTCTCTCTTTTCTATTTTTCTTTCTTAGATTAATCTAACAATTCCCAAAACCAACACTTTCTCTTTCTTTTTCTCTGAACTCGTTTTTTCTTTTCTTCTTTAAAAACAAACCCATCTTTTTCTTTAGAATTCTTTTAACTTAGATTAGCCTTAACTATTTTATTTTCTTTTAAAACTTAGAATAAAACTCTTAACTTGTTTTAGTGAATTAAAAGAAGAAATTTACCACAAAGCTTTCAACACTGTCCCTCCCTATCGATCACGACCCGTTAGCCCTAGGCTACACGGTGACATCGAGGACCTAGCACTTATCTAAACACGGTATTTTTCTATGCAGGTTTGGCTCGATCATAATTTTGGTGTTGTTGTCGCAGAGGGACGGTAAGTTTTTTCCTTTTTGATTTTCTTTAACAATTTAACTCTTTTTTCTTCTCTGTTTTAGCGTGCCTAATTTCAGAAAAAAAGAGTTGCAGTGGATATATTGTTACCCTAAGCCTCTGCTCTAGAAAGCAGAGACCAGGGCATCACAATACTATCGCGAAAATGCGACAAAAATCGCATTTGCGCGGCAATTGTGGAGAGACTACTAACCTGCTTTCTTGCAGGTTGCTTGAAATTTAAAGTTTTACCCTCTGCAGCTATTAGTTTTCAGATTTAGATTACTGTATATACTAATTTTAAATCAATAGTAACTTGGCGATTGTTAAATGCTAAAAAAAGGGTTTAAACTTTGCATTCTAGGGCATCTGTCTAATTTCGTTTACATTTTATATTACTGTTGAAGAGTGCTGGAGCAAAGGTACGTCCACATTGCATATAGCTTAGGAAACTCACTTGTATGTTATATTGCTTGAGAGTTATTTTTTCTATATATTTGCACACGAGCATGAAAACAATCTAAGGGCATAACCTGCTAAACAACATAAGATGGGGAAGTCATTACCGTCCCTTATCCCACAAATAATCTCCTCACTCACTAACCCAATTTTAACTTAAAATTGAGTAGATGTTGGCCCTAGGTGTAGATCACCTAGAGGGGGTGAATAAGTGATATGCTTTAATGCCAAACAATGCGGAATTAACACTATTATGCAAATTAAAACTATCACACAATATATAACCAAAGAGTGAAGTCAAATTCCCCATGAAGTGCTCTAAACTTCTCCTCAAGATTCCTCTAGATTAAGAGTTGAGGAGCAACTACAACTCTCTTGGTTAAATACTAGTCTGAGCACAAATACAAATAATATCAAGCATGTAAAGATATGAACAATATGAGAGTATGCAAGATATCAAACAATCCCAAACATATATATCAATTAATCACAAGTAAACATCAAGCATATAAAGATGTAAATAATTAAGAGGAAGAAAGATATAAACACAAGTGAGTTGAGAGAGAGAGAGAGAGAGAGAGAGAGAGAGAGAGATGAGCAACCGCAAACACGGGAGATTTGTTTTGAGGTTCGAGCTACTTGCTCTACGTCCCCGCTTTCACCACTATAAAGGATGTCCACTAGAATCGATCCCGCAAGATCACCCAATACTGCAACACTTACAATGAGCTCCCTCAAGAACTCTTGGACCCGCAAGTTCCTCACTTGTTTCGCAAAAACAACAAACGTGAACCCGCAAGCTTGCCGAGGCTACAACCTCTACAATTCCTCCAGATACACAATTAGAACACTTGGTGATCACTTCTCTTGATCACCTATAAACACTCTAACAACAAAGATCCTAGAGGATGAATATAGCAATAGATAGGCTCAAACTTGTGTGAGAAAACTAGATAGACTTGGAAGTGGAAAACTCAAAAAATCTTTTTGAAAACTCAAGAGAATCATTCTTGATAAACTCTCTTTTGATGTAAAAATGAAGCTCCAAAAACTTATTGAGAAACTCTGTGAAAACTCTTGAAAACACTTGCAAAAATCTTACACAAAAACTGGCCCAAAAGACCTCTTTATAAAGGCTGTAAAAAACTAGTTGTTGGGGGTCAGATTGGCCTGTCGGTCGACCGACAGATCGACCGACTAACGGTCATTTTTCTTACCGTTAGGGTTGCCGGTCGACCGCACCCAAGCCAGGCTCTGTTGGTCGACCAATCGGTCGACCGCGACCCAACAGAGACAAACTGTCTCTTAGTTGGTCGCCGACCCGGCCGACCGCTATGGGCTCATGCACATTGTGCGCGTCGGTCGACTGAGCCTTACTTCGGTCAACCGGTCGGTCGACCACAAGCAACCCAAAAACAGGTTTTTAAAGAATAAAAACTTGGACTTGTAAAACCCTTAAAAATTCAATTAAATCTCATAAATTTCACAAAAATAAGTTCATGTAAATACTTTGAAGTACAAATATGTATACTCACAAACCAAGACATATTACAAACATGTGAACTATTTTTGAGGTAAAGAAATTAAGGTTTAAATGAAAACCGATTTTTTCCAAAACTCAAACTTTGAAATGAAAAACTGATTTTTTTTTAAAACTTGTACAAATATAAAAACAAGATACTGAAACACATTTGAAGCATAGTGTGTATGAAAATGATCCAATACACATAGTAAATGAAATATACTTATTTTTGACAATAAGCTCCAAAATAAGTTTTAATAAAAATAAAACTTAAACACATGATATAAACTCATTAAAATAAGTTATCTAAACAATATAAAGCAACAATGTATATGGATGAAATCTATACACATATAAACTATGTAATCTTGTTTTGATGAATTCTATTTATGAAACCGAAAGATGTATTCTTGAAAATTTAAAAACACAAAAATGTATTCATGATAAACCAAAACTCATATAATTAAGTTTCTAAACAATTGAGCTCTAATATGTGCGGATATAATCCAACACATGCAAACTATAAAACTTATTCTATTCAGATAAAAACCATGCAAACATATTCTTTTAAAGTTAAAGCGATTAAACCGAAAACAGAAAATATTTAACATAAAAGAAAATGTATAAAGTTTGTGTGTGTATATGAGCTTGAGCAATTCATAACTAATGTATCCTTTACATGTTATCTTAAAACAAAATTTTAAACTTATAAAGTAGGACTCAAGTCTTCTTGAAAATATTCTCTTGAAAATTTTCATTTCCATCTTGACTTGATCCAAACTTGATCCAAACTAGCTAGACTCTTTTTTGAGTACTTAATGCAATCTTAAAACGTGAGCTCTTGAATCAACATGCGATAGCTTCAAAACTTGACTTTGAAACTTTTTATTGAAGCTAAACACCGACTAAGATCTTGATAAATATTCGAAACTTATTAAACACAAGATCATTAGTAATATAACTACATGAGTTAATCATCATCAAAACTAGAGTGATAGGCCTTTGGGCCAACACTAGGGACATCTCAGACTCAAATAGGGATTGAACCTAAGGAAAAGTTGTTAGAAGTTGACTCTTGTCAAATCAGTGTCAAAGGTTGGAGATTAAGGAGCGAAACCCTGAAGGCTAGTGGTTTGGTATAATTAGGCCCGTTGCTCAGGCACGGATACCTCCCACTGGTCTTGCCCTTACCTAGCCGATTAACTTTTAGTCAGGTTCTGTAATATACCTCCTATGGATAATCAATAGTTAGGAGTCGTCTAGATCTAAGGTCTACCCTAACATAGGCTAGATTTTTTTGTTTTCTTTTTTGTTTATTTGTTTATTTTTGTTTGTTCTTGTGAAAATAGATTATAATTACAATTATTCTGATTACAACTCAAATTCATATTTCACCCCCAACCTTTTTCAATTCGGATATTACCAACCCGGCATAACATAACTTTAACCAATCAAGTATGCCAAATTGGTCTTATCCGAATCAATATATGCCCAAATCTTAGTATTATGAATAAGATTGGGATAATCATCATCACTCTTCACCGAGTCATTGAGGATACAACTTTCCTGAGTCTTACTATAAACAAGTTTACCAACAATCAACTTCATATACCTCATACCAAGACCAACCTAGAAAAATCTTTTTTAGAAAAGAGTTTCGAAGCCTTCTTTGAGTTCACACGACAAGTACAAATCATAACGGACTAAATTCTTCCAAACAGTTCCCAAGTCCAGGATCCTTACTCTAATTTTCAAGTCCAACCACAACAAGAAGAACCTATTGACTTAGAAAAGAGTATGAAAGACCTGATTCATTCTGAAAATAATGTTACCCAATCTATCAATAGGCGAGAAGTAAAAGTGAGTCATTTGGACAACACAATTAATGATAGAAATGAGAAAACTCTACCTCAGATATTTTTAACCATTCCTGATTCTCCTAACCATATTGACGAAGAATCATGACATCTTGGAGATTTTAACCAAGATTCAATTTCACCACAAAACTTTGAACTTGACCAATATCAACCATTGACATATTGGCAAGTTTTTATTTCAATGGAATTGAACTTGAAGATGAATGTGACACAGATCTCCAATGTTGTGATTTAGTTCCACTTTTTGAATCTAGCTGACTCCGATATCCTTATCTGATTTGGACCCAATTCCCGAGCCAACACTGATTCCCATATCTATAGAGGTTGAACATAAACCACCTATGTTGGATAATCACATTCCATTGTTGGGAAATGAATGTGAACTTCAATTCTATAAGTTGGATCAAACTCATGAACCAACTCCGACTCTCGAACCTAAACTTGATTTGAGTTTTATTCTCGAGCCAGTATCGGTTCCCATTTCTTTCACTGTTGAGCCCAAATGATCCATTCCACAAAACCACATTCCATTATTGGACCAAGGTTTAGATCAATATGACTCCGTGATGATATCCCAAGATTGGTCATATAACTGGGAAAAATTTTATGCTAAGATCTTGCATGATCCTATTCATATTAGGGAGCATAAAAATGTTAATAAGAAAGAGGTCATGAAAGGTGAGTTTCATGAAAATGAAAAATCACCTAGAGGGGGGGGTGAATAGGTGATTATGCTAATCTATTGAACTAAATGCGGAATTTAAAAACTTAATGCAATACACTCAAGTGTGATCAACAAATGATGCACACGCAACCAAGCCAAGCAAATATGAATGCACAATATGAATAGTTGCAAGGCACAAAGTAAAGAGAGAGATAGAGAGAGTCAATGGATCAAGCGCAAACAACAAGATATGTTTCGAGGTTCGAGCACCCAGCTCTACATCCCCGCCTTCGACACACGAAGGATTTCTAATCCACTAGCTAGTCCACAAAGAACTCTCACAAGGAGTACCCAACTCCTCTCTTTAAAACCACAACCTCCTCCTTGAGGCAAGCTCCAATCCAACAAAACAATCACCTCACAACTTGAGGGATTAGCACAAAGCAAACACAAAGATCACCTCACAACTTAAGGGATACAACCCAAGGCACAAAGCCAAACAAAGATTGGGTTTTACAACTTGGTGGTCTAAACAACAACCACAAACAATTTCTTCTCTCACACAATTATCCTATAGAATGAGATAGTAGATGTTGCTCAAGTGTGGAGAAAACCAATGGAATGGAAATCAAAATCACAAAGAAAAATCCTTGGGAGAAACTGAAATAAAGATAGAGAAGATGAATCAAAAATCTTTTCCCAAAAATTCTTTTCTTTGATTTTCCAAACCCTAGCAAAAACACCAATTAGATTGTTCAAATAGAGCTCAAAAACTTCTTTTGATTTCAGTAAAAACACCAGAGAGTATGGAAAAATTCGCACCAAAAATCTTAGAGAAAAACTCTTACAAATGGGGTATTATAGACCCCAGAAAAATATAACCGTTGGCAGCTGAAAATGCCAGAAATACACTGCCGGTCGACCGGCCGGTCGACCGTCCAACGGTCAAATTCTGCCCGTTGGCAGCTACCGGTCGACCGCCCCGGTCGACCCAAACAAACAGAGAGCTCTGCTCTCAGACCCGGTCGACCCTGACGGTCGACCGTCCAGTGTCTGCCAAACGTGCACAGATCTGTGCACGTCGGTCGACCGACCCGGTCGACCGACTTCATGCCAAGTCGACTTGGTCATAAGACAAGTCGACTGGTTGAAGCTTGGAACAGAAAATTGGATCAGAAAATCAGTTTAAAAATATTTTCAAAAATCTTTTAACACTCCTAAAAATCACCAAAAATAGTTTTATCATTTTGCATTGATATATAAACATGTGGTAAAAAGTTTAGCTCAAATATCAATCAATATGAACTATTTTTGTGTCTTATCATTTTTACCAAAAACCAAAAACTGTATTTTCTAAAACTTGGATTTTGAATAGAAAATACATTTTGTCCAAAACTCTTCCAAATACAAAAACATGATATTTAAACACTTTGAAGCATGATGCATATGGATAGAAATCCAATATACATGAAACATATATATATCATAGTTTTTGTCTTTAATTCTAAAAATAAGTTTTGTTAAAACACAAAACCTAAAAACACATGAAATAGGTATATCAAAGTAAGTTTGTCTAAGAGTTGAAGCATGCATGTATATAGAACAAATCTAATATACATTAAACCATGTAAACTTGTTTTGATATAAAATCTATTCATGCGAACCAAGATCGGTTAAACCAAAAACCGAAAACCAAAACATGAAACGTGTGTGTTGTGAACTTGAGCATATCATACTATTCTAATCTTTACAATTAGGATCTAAACACAAAACTAAACTATGGTACCGATGTCTTCTTGTAGAGCGCAATCTCCAAGCCGACTCGAACCAAAACGTGATTCACCAAGCTTGACTCCAATGAGTGCTAGATATCATCTTTGATGCTTGGGCTCTTGAATCACCATGTGAAAGATGTGTGGAAACTTTCACCAACTAATATCTTGATTAATGATCTGAAACTTAAATATCACAAGATAATTAGTACACTTAACTACATGAGTTAATCATCATCAAAACTAGAGTGGAAGGCCTTTGGGCCAACAATCTCCCCTTTTTGATGATGACAAAACTCATGGAGTTATATATGCATGGATTAAAGTTAAGCTTCAAAGAAGCTCCCCCTTAACTCATGCATCGGGATAAACAACAAATATATGCAATGAATACTAAACATGAAACATGCATAGACATGCATAAACAAAAAGAGGCTCTAGATACCAATGAAATAATAAAACATGAAGCATGCATAGATATACATAAAACAATGAAAGGCTCTAAATACCAATGAAATAATAAAACATAAAGCATGCATAGATATGCATAAAACAATGAAAGGCTCTAGATACCAATGGAAGATACCAATGAAATTTTTCAGAAACAAATTAAACATGTTCTAAATACCATTAAGCTAAACAAATAAACATGCTATTGAAACCAATGAAACTATGCATATTAAACTTGTTCTTTGATACCAATTAAATGAAACAAATAAATAGTAATTAAAACATGCTCTTGATACCAATTACATATACATAAACCATATAAATTATCAATCTCTTGATACCAATCTTACATAAAACAAATAAATTATCAAGCTCTTGATACCAATCTTACATAAAACAAATAAATTATCAATCTCTTGATACCAATAAAAACAAAACTCATATTAAAACTAAAACTCATGCATAATGCATATAAACATAATGCATATAAACATGCATATAAACTCAAATTCTTCTCTCACTTTTTGTCAATCATCAACAAAGGGGTAAAAAAAATATTAAGAATCAAACTTCAAATCCCCCTTTTTGTCAAACACAATAGTCTCCATTTAAGGGACAATAAACTACTCTTAAGGGGTGGAATCAAAATCAATATGATACCAATTAAAACATGTGACAATGAAGTGCATTATGATACCAATTGAAATTTACAAAATTTAAGAAATGCCAAACTCAATTGAAATTAAACAAATGAAATCTAAACAAGGCATAGAAACTAGATTACCAATTGAAATTTACACATTTTATATCAAAAACGAAAACATGTAAGGAAAACTAGATACCAATAGATAATACACAAATTGATATCAATTTAGAATAAACAAATAGCATCTTGATACCAAAAGAAGATATTTTTCTTTATAAGCATATGATACCAAATACACATTGCTATTAAATTTTCCAATCACTTTTCATCATAAAGTTAGAGAGTGGGAAACAAAAACAATGATAAACCAAATACCAATTGAAATATGAAATACTAGTTTTCTCCCCCTTTATGAACTACCAAAAGAAATGATGCATAAGCTTGTTTAAAGATACCAATTGAAAACTAAGTCAATTGAAACAAAGTTTAAACTCAAGCTTATAAACAAAATTTTGTGCTCTAAGATATAGGAATATAGTAGGCACAAATAAATCATCTATATATGTATGTAAGAAATAGATACCAATAGAAATTGATACTATATGAAGTGAAGCATACATATATATAAAACAAAACATATATGAGTATACAAAAAGATGTCAATATTGATACCAGTTGAAAGAATTTCAATGATACCAATTGAAACAAGAATAAGGATCAAGTGTATACATCATATTACTACCACCCATTTCATGTTCAAGTTTACTATGATTTTCACTATAAAGCATACATGAGCATGATCTCCCATCCAACCTCCCTTAGATGGTAGGGGTTTTCAAAAATAAATTTGCAAATATAGTACGTTTGAAAACTACTACCAAATGAAGAAGACCGTAGCTAGTTATATGAATCAACTAGTACGAAATCCTTCAAGCAATGAACAAAACCAAAAGATTTTTCATGAAACATGAAAATCACATGATCACTAAACACTCAAAAATCATATAGCACAATTTGTACTCACGAAAACTAAGTCATGAGAAAACATTAAATAAGGTGAGTGTACAAGTGTTATGAGAAACATATCAACATGAAAATGGACAATCAAGCTCAATATTGAAAACATGAAATTCATGTGAAATCACCAATTGAAATCATCTTAAAAACATGAAATTCATCATAAATGTGAAATCACCTAGCAAACATGAAATTCATCCAAACGATTTAAACTTCAAGGCATATGTATGTCATGTACAAACTAAAGTATACATACATATCCTAAACACAATGAGTCCACAAAAGTATATGCATGAAGGCACGTGGCTCAAGGATGTATATGTATAAATGATAGTTTGGACAAGATGGACATATACAAGAAGTTAAACAATACATGTAAAATAGTGAATACAAGTCAAATACAAGAATCATCAAAACTAGACTATACTAGTACATCAAATGAATACAAATGAGCATTCAAGCACAAACATATATAAAGGTCTATTTGTAACTCACTAGTTGTACAAGTATAAATCCTAGTCTTAATTAAAACTATCATTCAAGCAAGTAGTCAACACATGAAGCATGAAACGGGTCAACAATCAACATGATCATAATAATCAAAAACATTAATTATTAAAACAAAAAAAAATCATAGTCAACCATGTGCATTAGATCTATGATTAACATGATAGCTAAAACATAAAGAGAACACAAAATATGGGTCCATTCAAAACATGGGTGTCTCAACAACTAATCATGAAAAGCATAAGTCTAATAAACATGGCAAATATCATACTAATTATGAAACAATAAAACATGAGTTATCAAAACAAAACATCATAAACATCCATATGATCATTATGTATATGCATGTACATTAGATTTAGGACATACATGTTAGTTTAAACAAGGTGAGAACACTAAATATAGATCCATATAAAACATGGGTGCTCAAGTAACTAAACATGTATAACACTAATCTAATCAACATGACATAAGCATAATGAACTATAAAACAAGACATGCTATGAATAGATGAACATGTAAAAGCATGCAAATAAAAATGGGAGTTAGAGAATGATACCAAAACCGATGAAGGTGCATCTCTAGTTCTCCAAACCATGGTGGTCCTCCCACCCAAAATTCCCTTGAGAGTGAAGCATCCAAATGTTTCTCTTTTAAGCTTAGAACGCATCCACCTCAAGGCACCAATACCCTCACGTGATGCGAGAGCTGCCACCTACATCAAAAGTCAAAGAGGTGGTTTTTGGTACCCATTTTCTTTTGGGTCCACGGGGGTTAGTATCCTTTCTAACCCAAACAAGATTAGTTGCTAAATTTTCATGATAAATGCGATCATAACAAAATCTAGCAAGATGGCCTTTTCGGTCACAATGTGTACATGTGTACACATGAGCATACGTGTGATGGTGGTGACCGTGGGAAGCACGTGTATGCCGTGTTGGGTGTGCATGCAAAGATGGACCTTGTTTCTTGCGAACCAAGATTTCCAAACGTGAATGATTCAATGTGCATTGGCTCAAAGTGGAGCCCAAACAATCTACACTTTTCTTCAAGATATTTATATCATTTTCAATAGTGGAAGATAAAGTGGAGCATGCAATAGGTGTGCAAAAAGAAGAAGAAGTTATACTAGCATGGCACACATGAGAATCAATTTCAACTTTCAAAGATTCATTTTTCTTTAAAACCAAATCCAACTCTTTTGAAATTGAATCAATTTTATTTTTCAAAACAAGGTTATCTTTAAAAGTAAAATTCAATTTTGAAGATAAAATCTCATTGTGCTTCAAAATATCATCACAATCATTTTTGCTTTTTAAATCTTCAATTTCTTTAAGGGCAAGGTCAAGTTGAGATTTAAGTGAGTCACGTTCACTTGCAATCTCTTCCTTTTCTTGCAAAACCAATTCAAAATTAGAACACAAATCCTTTAATTCATTTTTCAAAACAAGGTTGTCCTCTTTCAAAAGATTGTGTTTTTTCAAGAAATTTTCAAGCTTTTGAGTAAGTTCCAAATTTAAAGATTGAACTTCTAAACATCCATAGCAATAGGAACTAGAGCTAGTATCTAATTGAGTGTCCGATTGTACCTCAAGGGAGTTATTCCCTTGGACCATGAAGCAATGCTCTTCGGACTTTTCTTTCTTAGATCTCCTCATCTTGTTGATAATCCTTGGAAGCTCGGGAGACGTCAATAAACTCCAAACTGCAAAAGCCGAGTCATAACGATCAAACATCGGTAAAAGATGTTCACTAAGAGATGCTCTAAGTGTTAATGCATTTGCCTTTTTATGCTTGCTACTATTAGGGAATGATTCTTGAGTAGAGGCTTGATAAACTAGATGTCCTAGGCTTTTTAAATGTCTACTCATATTGGCCTTCCAAGCATCAAGTCTAATATGGTCAAACATAGGAGGGCTATCCATGAGTGCAACTATATGTGTGCAAATGAAAAATGCAAATGAAGATTAGCAAACCAATATCTCACTCCTAGGTGGTTAAACCTAAATATCAGGAGCACTAGCTCTGATACCAATTGAAAAATCACCTAGAGGGGGGGTGAATAGGTGATTATGCTAATCTATTGAACTAAATGCGGAATTTAAAAACTTAATGCAATACATTCAAGTGTGATCAACAAATGATGCACACACAACCAAGCCAAGCAAATATGAATGCACAATATGAATAGTTGCAAGGCACAAAGTAAAGAGAGAGATAGAGAGAGAGTCAATGGATCAAGCGCAAACAACAAGATATGTTTCAAGGTTCGAGCACCCAGCTCTACATCCCCGCCTTCGACACACGAAGGATTTCTAATCCACTAGCTAGTCCACAAAGAACTCTCACAAGGAGTACCCAACTCCTCTCTTTACAACCACAACCTCCTCCTTGAGGCAAGCTCCAATCCAACAAAACAATCACCTCACAACTTGAGGGATTAGCACAAAGCAAACACAAGAATCACCTCACAACTTGAGGGATACAACCCAAGGCACAAAGCCAAACAAAGATTGGGTTTTACAACTTGGTGGTCTAAACAACAACCACAAACAATTTCTTCTCCCACACAATTATCCTATAGAATGGGATAGTAGATGTTGCTCAAGTGTGGAGAAAACTAATGGAATGGAAATCAAAATCACAAAGAAAAATCCTTGAAAAAAACTGAAACAAAGATAGAGAAGATGAATCAAAAATCTTTTCCCAAAAATCCTTTTTTTTTATTTTCCAAACCCTAGCAAAAATACCAATTAGATTGTTCAAATAGAGCTCAAAAACTTCTTTTGATTTCAGTAAAAACACCAGAGAGTATGGAAAAATTCGCACCAAAAATCTTAGAGAAAAACTCTTACAAATGGGGTATTTATAGACCCCAGAAAAATATAGCCGTTGGCAGCTGAAAATGCCAGAAATACACTGCCGATCGACCGGCCGGTCGACCGTCCAACGGTCAAATTCTGCCCGTTGGCAGCTACCGGTCGACCCAAACAAACAGAGAGCTCTGCTCTCAGACCCGGTCGACCCTGACGGTCGACCGTCCAGTGTCTGCCAAACGTGCACAGATCTGTGCACGTCGGTCGACCGACCCGGTCGGCCGACTTCATGCCAAGTCGACTTGGTCATAAGACAAGTCGACTGGTTGAAGCTTGGAACAGAAAACTGGATCAGAAAATCAGTTTAAAAATATTTTCAAAAATCTTTTAACACTCCTAAAAATCACCAAAAATAGTTTTATCATTTTGCATTGATATATAAACATGTGGTAAAAAGTTTAGCTCAAATATCAATCAATATGAACTATTTTTGTGTCTTATCATTTTTACCAAAAACAAAAACTGTATTTTCTAAAACTTGGATTTTGAATAGAAAATACATTTTGTCCAAAACTCTTCCAAATACAAAAACATGATATTTAAACACTTTGAAGCATGATGCATATGGATAGAAATCCAATATACATGAAACATATATATATATATATATCATAGTTTTTGTCTTTAATTCTAAAAATAAGTTTTGTTAAAACACAAAACCTAAAAACACATGAAATAGGTATACCAAAGTAAGTTTGTCTAAGAGTTGAAGCATGCATGTATATAGAACAAATCTAATATACATTAAACCATGTAAACTTGTTTTGATATAAAATCTATTCATGCAAACCAAGATCGGTTAAACCAAAAACCGAAAACCAAAACATGAAACGTGTGTGTTGTGAACTTGAGCATATCATACTATTCTAATGTTTACAATTAGGATCTAAACACAAAACTAAACTATGGTACCGATGTCTTCTTGTAGAACGCAATCTCCAAGCCGACTCGAACCAAAACGTGATTCACCAAGCTTGACTCCAATGAGTGCTAGATATCATCTTTGATGTTTGGGCTCTTGAATCACCATGTGAAAGATGTGTGGAAACTTTCACCAACTAATATCTTGATTAATGATCTGAAACTTAAATATCACAAGATAATTAGTACACTTAACTACATGAGTTAATCATCATCAAAACTAGAGTGGAAGGCCTTTGGGCCAACAGAAAATTCACAGTATCTAAATTGAGCAGAAACGTTTGGCCTAATAAGACAACCATCGGAACCACCACCTTGAGGTGACAATTTTCCTTCTCTTTCACTTTTTTCATGTATTATTGCATTTCATTCATATATTCAGGACAATGCATGAGTTAGGTGTGGGGGGAGGGTTCACTACCATACTAATTTAGGTTTTTACTAAAAATAATTCTTTCTTTAAAACTTTTTGAAAAAAAAATAATACTTTGACTTATTTTTGTAAGAAATTAAGTTAATTTTAAGGAATAAGAGGATCATAATTAGGATTTCTTATAGTTGATCAAAATAAAATTATTTGTTTGATTTTGAGGTTAGAAAGAAAGATTGAAAAAGTAATTTAGTCTTAATTTCTATCGTGATGAAATATGCATACTTTATACACTTACACACTTAGGGTTCAAAAACAAAGATTCTTATGTCTTATAAAAAAAAAAGAAAAAGAAAAAATATATATGTCAAAAATTTTCTGATTAAGCTGGGTATTTGTGCCTCACAAATCATAAGTATTCATGCCAAAAGTGATTCATATAAATAAAAATTCTTAGTTTTATGGCCTTGTTTGCTCGAGTCCTCAGTCCTTGGGGTGTTTTCTCACCCGATGCCCTAAAACTGTCTGGTTTGGGAATCACCGACTGAGGCTCGTTATATGGGCAAATTATAAAACCTAATAGAACTAAGGAATATTACTGCCATAAATGTAAAAAAAAAGAAAAAAGAAAAAAATTAAGGCATAAGAATTAGAGTTAAAGAATCCTAAGTCAAATTTTCACGATCGCAAGATGCATATGACTTGGGGTAAAATAATATATTAGTGAGAAATTCAATTTTAATTCTTATCTTGTTTTAAAACAAGTTTTTGAATAGAGGCTAAGTTTAGAGATGGCTAAGTTTTGATAATCCTATGACTTATAGGTTACTTAAATTTTTACATTAATACTTCAAATATTTTTTCCCTTCAAAATACGTTTTCAAAATGCTAACACTTTATTTTTCTTTATTTATAGATTTTGCGGGCGCAATCTACTGAAAACCCTCACGAGATAAAACTCGTCCTCTAGGGGTAACCTAGAGGTTTAACGGTTTGTTGCACGTGCTAAGTGCAACCGTGAATTTTACGAAAGTGAGTTAGGCTAGATTAGTTTCAATTTTTTATTTGCTCGAGGACGAGCAAAAGATAAGTGTGGAGGTGTAATTGTACACGGGCATTACATGTTTTCATATCATATGTTTCATATTTCTGCATTTATAATTAAATAAATATTTACTATTTAATGTATTTTCATGTCTCGTGGCGTACAGGATAATTAAGGAAGAAAAGAGAGATTTTCAGGTTTATCTAATTAAATCTAAAAGTTCAAAAGAAAGGAGATCGATTCAAATCTAGAGATTCTAGAAGTCATCTTATCTGAAGATCGGGGATATCAGATGAGATAAATACTAATTAAAATTAACATAAAAATGGATTATTTGAAAACCTTATTGGTTGAGTTGAGGATAAAAGGATGTATCGTCAAATCTAAACCGTAAATTCAAAATCTAAGAGGATAAAAAGATAGATGACACGTGGATGGATACACACACCTTGATCCTGGCCCTACAGCTAGGATCTTGCCACAGAAACGCGGCAAAAGCTCATTTTCATAGCTTGTTGTTTGAATATAGGGGAGTGTTTGCTCCCCTATCTCTGTACTCTTATCCCCAATTTGTTTATTCCCTATAAATACCTCACACCTCGAAGGCAGAGGCGCACCACTCCAAAGAGAGCTTTAGTTTAAGTTTTTCTTTTCTTCTTCAATGTAATTTTTTTTATAGCTTAAGCTAGAGAGAGTTACATGCTTAAAAGAAAGGAAGAGTTATTGTAGAGTGACAATATTGTAATCCTTTCTCAAGAGACTTTTATTAAAGGTGACAATCAATGGAAGTTTTTCACTTTTTCTTCATCATACTCGATCTAGCTAAGCATCGCGTTCAATGTATTTTTTTTTACTATTTTCCTCTATATTACTTCGCATTGAATCATGGTACGTTTAATGTGCAACAAAGATATGTTTTATTCCTTTCTCTCTTTTCTATTTTTCTTTCTTAGATTAATCTAACAATTTTCAAAACCAACACTTTCTCTTTCTTTGTCTCTAAACTCATTTTTTTTCCGTTCTTCTTTAACAAAAAACCCATCTTTTTCTTTAGAATTCTTTTAACTTAGATTAGCTTAAACTATTTTTATTTTCTTTTAAAACTGAGAAGAGAACTCTTAACTTGTTTTAGTGAATTAAAGGAAGAAATTTATCACAAAACTTCTATCGTTGTCCCTCCCTGTAGATCATGACTCGTTAGCCCTAAGCTATACGGTAACATCAAGGACCTAGCACTTCTTTAAACACGATATTTTTCTGTGCAGGTTTGGCTTGATCACCAACCCCTCACAATATAATGAAGAACAACTTTTGACCAATGCTCTTGACCACAAACAAAACTTTCACACAACAAGAATTCCTATACAATATATGCAGAAGAGATTGGCTCAAGCTTGTAAGAGAAAACTAGAGATTTTAAATTTTGTGGCTCAAGAATAATTCTTAAGGATTTGAACAATAGAACTCTTGAAAATTTTCAAACTATTAATTAAATCACTCTAATATAGCCTCTATACACAGAGGAACTAAAACAAAACATGTTTTAATTAGAATAGCCATTAGAAATCAAATTCATAAACTTTAGACCAAAAAATATCCGTTTAAATCCAAAACAGGCAATTCTGTAGCCTGCCCGTCAATGACCAATGGTTAGAAAATAGCCATTGGGAGTTGTTGATCGATCGCTGATCGATCAATGTGAGAACAAGTTTTGTTCTTACAGCTGCTAGTCGACTGCCCAATCGGCCGACCCGAGAGCATATTTTTGCTCTATGACCAATGATCGACCGCTCGGTCAACCGTGTCCACAAACCAAATTGCTTGTGTACATCCAGTCGACCGTCCTAGGGCCAAAAACATATATCGTTTTATCTTTTAAAATTCTTTTAAAAACCATAATACTTCTCTATAAATTCTACAAAAATAAGTTCTTACAAATATTATTTAGCACAAATATGTGTGATCAAGAATCATCACATATTACAAATATTTGAACTTCTTTTTGTAATTTCAAAATTATTTTGAAATAATAAAACTTGATTTTTTTTAAACTTTAAATACAAACAAATTAAACTAAACTTGTATAAGATATAAAAATAAGTTTCTCAAACTTCACTTTAGCTCTAATATTTATGGACAACACCCAGACACATTCTAAACAATAAAACTTGTTTTTAAGATTTTTTTTTCACAAAATCAACTTTTGATAAAATTAAACTTAAACCATAAATACATTTTCAATGAAACTTAATAAACCATTGTTTAAACTTTTATGTGTGGGTGTGTGTGTGAGCTTGAGAAATCAAATCTAATTTAGACTTTACAAAACTTCTAAACACTTACAAACCTATTTACAAACTTCAAGTCCTCTCTCTTCTTGATCTTCTTTCTTCATCTTGACTTAGATCCTGAGGCGGTGATTGTTCGTATTGATGAAGTTTGTTAGAATTAGGAAAGTTGTATGGTCTATAAATAACCGCTTGAGGGTAACCTTCAATGTATTCTAATGAATTTATATTTCCTAAGGGTGTAATTCATTTAGGGGAGAGATTCGTGAGAGAAACTTAGACACAAGGGTTTGCTATTTTTAGCGGCCATTAAGAGCTTGTAATCTTCTCAGCGTGAGGTGTATGTAATTCTTATTATATTCCCCCAAAGTTTTAATAAAGTTTCTCCCCCTTTTCCTGTAAACGTACACACGATCTGTTTGATCGGTAGAATCATGTTATATTGTGTGTCGGCTTTCAATCTACTTTGAAATATCTTCTTTTTCTCTTCTTCACGTTGTCTTAGTAGATCATGTGGTTAGTTTTCATTATGCCGCCCCAGTTGATCCGGTCATGGGGACGTCTCCGAGTTTCACAACAATTGGTATCAGAGTATACAGATTGTTTTCCAACAGGAGATACCTCCAACTGGTCCTATTTGTGCGAGTTGCATGACCAACATGTCAAATGGATTCGCCATGTTGCCAGTAGCTAGAGCTGCCACCGGAAATTCCAGATTAAGAGCATTGGTACAGCCTCCTATTAGTGCAAGTTATGGGCATATTTAATGATCAAAACAAAAACCAGTCAAACAAAAATTAGATACAATGATCAGTGGATGCACTGGATCTCAGCCAGTATGATATTGCTACAAAATCCAAACCACTAAGCCTAGAATTCAATAACCTAAAAGATGTGCTTAACTGAGGAACCTTACGGCAGATTGGTGAGATTTTTCATTTACAATGTGATATGCACAATAGTGGCAATCTAAACTTTTCTATTGAGGGACCAATTTACCATGAGCTTAACTGATAACTATTGTGCGAACAAATAGTCTCACGTCGGCTAGACATGGGGATGTTCTTGGGTATAAAAGTATTTGGGCTACTCTACCAAATGGATAGTCTTTTGAGATGATATCTCAAGTCCTTACAAGTGGTATTAGAGTCATGTCCCGAACTTAGTTGTTGTGGATGGGTGTGTTCGATCCTCCGCAGAAGATTGTTGGGAGTTTTTGTTTGTGCGATGAAATGCTAGTCTTTAGACTCTTTGTTTCAGAGGGGGATTGTTGGGATTTTGTGCGAAGAAAGGCTAGTCTTTTAGAATGACGCCGCAAGTCCTTATATTAACATCCTAAGAAGTATCTAATTAACTTTCTAAGAAGTATTAATAACATCCTGAGCAGTATTTAATTTATGTTTCCCCAATAGTTTACTAACAATTTAAAATTTAATGAACTAATAGTTTAATTTTCGTGCAATTTGCTTTTCCATTTAATTATCACTCGATGCAGTTGCAAGCTTGATTGGCATTGACAACAATTCAGATAGTTTGCATTAGGCAGCGCTTTTCTCGTAGCAAATATGAGGGCTCCTTCATGCCCCAATAAATTCGCCAAAAGCTTTTATCATAGATTAACCAAAGCCTTGCTTATTCTCAAGAGAAAACAGAAGGGAAAAACCTTCGAAATTTTATTCAGTAAATTTGAAATTACAAACAGGATAGCAGAACAAAAGGGAAAAGGAAGATAGATAGATTAACACATGAGAATGCCCAAGGGGTATGAAGCAAGAGAAGGAGAACACAGAATCTGAGATAGCACTGAACAATGAGTGTCAGCTCTGAAATAGTTGACACTGAAAAGGAGGCTTACATTTCGCTCTAAACTGCATGGATGTATTAATCGACAACCAAGCCTTCATTCTGTATCGAGTTTTATAAGTTGGGTATGTGATTTCCCATCCATTTCTCTCTTCATTGAATGCGTCAGGTATTCGCTATATCTGATCCTTTTGTACTTTGGTGCATGCTGGTGGCAATTCATTTTTCCTTTCAATGGTTCGATTTCCACGTCATCTTGTGGGCAGATGAATGAAGCAATTGAAATTCTTGTTGTTCTCTTATTTGTCACTGCTCTATGTTCAATGCTTCTGTACCTTCCATTACTCAGAACCTACAATGTAACTCTGTTAGAATCTGATATTATTACAATATAGCCTCCTGAAAATTTATTGGTTATTGTTCAAAAGAAAATTAGAGGATCAGCTCCCTATATATATATATATATATATATATATATATATATATATATATATATATATATATATATATATATATATATATATATATATATATATATATATATATATATATATATATATTTGGTATTGCAATGTTAAACATCTAAACTGTTTCAGTTTGATGCATCATTTGGGACGAGTATCATAGAAGCACTTATTATTATAGAGCTGTTTAGTTGCAAATCGTTGTTACTGGAACAAGGTTATATTCTGCTAGAGAATTTCTTTCCATATGTCAGATTTTTTTTTTCTTCCATTTTATCTGCCTTTTTCATTTTTGACTAAACATTGTAACCCGGCTTGATGTTAGCCCTCAACGAATTGATCCACCTTCTTCCCTAATGTTCTCTTCATATTTTCTAATACTATCCAACTAGTTTTCATTTAACTTCCTTCACTTCAAAGGAAGCTGAGTTAATAGGTAGAGATTTAATTAGGAAACTTGCCTCAAGAACGTCTCCAACATTCAAGACGAGAGCATCTGGTATAGGTTTAACGGGAACCCAACTACCACAATGCCGTATTTGGAGGCCAATAACATTGTCATCTTGGAGAAGTACGGTTAAAGTACTGGTATCTGAGTGTGGACTCACTCCTAACACCTTATCAGGGTCCGAGCATGTAGGATAATAATTCACTCGCAACGCTTGCATCACTTCATTATGAAACTTCCAGAGGTCATCTTTTTCCATCCCCATCAGGACAGAGAGAGCAGCAAAGAGTTCTTTTGCTACTCTGTTTGCTTCCATTGAATACTTTTCAACTGCCTCTCTGCCAATTCAAAGAACAGTGTGAAAAGTGGCACTTTATGATGAGTAAGAAACTTACTGAACTAATAATAAGAGTAGATTCTAACTGAAATTTGATATTAATGAGACAGTTGACAAATATCATACAGGCATGTAGGGTTATAACAAATGTCTGCAACTTGAGTTGCGTAATGAATATATAAAATTATAAATTAAAGGAGTTTCTTAATATCATTTTATCTGAGATGCTTTAATTTATTTAAATAGTTAATGGTAATAACATAAAATTTCTTCATTTCTCTAGCCCTAAATCCAATGACAGAATATAGACGAACTGTTTCCAAATGTCTGAAAAATGCACACCTACTTTTTTTATTATTAAACTAAAAGAGATTCAGGAACTTACGTGAATGCAGTTGGCTCCGAAGGCCAGTATCTCCGATCCCGGAATTTTGTTGGATAAATTAGCAGCACATATAAATCTGCCCAATCTAGCTTTTGTTCTTCAGAAACTACATAGAGTTGCCCATACCCTTGAATATCACCAGCAGCCATTGAATATTTCTCCTTCTGCTCCAATGGAAGTTCAAAAAAGTTGGCTGCAACAGTCTTTACCTTTTGTAATACCTCTGGTAGTATCCCATGATTGATCAACTACAATATTGTATTGCCAGGATCAGCATGATGTTACTAGTTTCAAAAGTGAAATTTACCAATTTTCCACGATCATAACTTCTTTTTAAAGAAGCTGTAGCATCAAATTATTAAATATGTCCACAATAACATGAATACTAAAATTTCTTGAGATGTATAAACTTAACTGATACCGATGCTATTTGAGGTGTATGCTTCTTCTGTGTGTGTCATGCACTGTTAACTTAGCTCAAGCATTACATAAGCTGGCATACATGTAATAAGCTTTAATCACGGAAATGTCTGTTCTGATATTTACATGCATGACCAAATACTAGTAAACCGAATTGCACAATTTGATGATTTACCCTGTTGTCAGAAAAGCTGTGTGACTCTAACCATCACCATGAATACATATGTAAGGTGATCAATAATATCCTCAACTCTTTTTCTTAGAACTATGCTGACTCAAATTAATTAACCAAACAAGTGCATACATAAGTCACACTACTATACTCCGGTGATTCTAGCACAATTCTAGCTCAAAACCCTGTGGGGGTATGTGGATCACACAGCAAGGAGAAATAAGGAGCGGGCTAGGGTAGCAGATTTGAGATAATACGAGTTAGAAAAGCATTTCTCAATCTCGATAAGTAGCATAAGGAATCAGCATCACTTCCCGAAAGCCATGCAGCTGGTTGGCTTATCAAACAAGCTTGAGAAATGCTTTTCTAACTCAAATAAACCACAAGATCGTGGCATAGGAGCCATAACCCAGCCTGAATTGCACCGAGAGGCAGGCCCCACATGTCATATTTTGAGATCGATTTGAGTGAAAGTTGGTTGAGTTAGATATAGCAGGACTCAATAAACTTTTCAATGTATTGATAATGTCTCCACAACAAGGAAATCAAGGATGAGAAAACTGTGAAATTTTAAAAGCTAGTTTCAAAGGTGTATGCCAGAACACCTAGTGTCATATTAAGATGTCTCCGTCAATGCGTACCTGAAAGAATCCCCATTCTGTGCAAGCCATATCAAGCTTGCGCAGCTCATTGTCGTCACCTTTGGCAAGCAAGGAAAGATCAATGATGGGTATTTCAGAAGAAAGACGAGGGAGAACTGCATCTTTGCTTGATCTTACATATCTCTCTGGAATATTCATTGGGTCATTCCTCACAATCTCTTGAACACTATCTACAGGCAGGGATTTCCTGAAACCAATTTTTTCTATCTCCCCTGCAACTGTGCTCGCATTCTCAGCTTCTCCACCCATATTTTTTCTCAGCAATAAGCCTAGACTCACGTCTCAAAGCTAGCGAGCAAGCTGAGAGATTATATGCAGGTTCACACATTGGCATTTAGTTGTCAAGGATCTCTGATCAGGCCTAGAGAAGATTCCTTTGGGAGTGGATTCATTTGAATGGAAGCGCTTAAACACTTTGTCCTTCAGGTTTGATTTTGAGGGAGACGTTTACTCTGGAAACTTGTGAAGCGTACCCATTGTTGCTTTTCCCAGGATATCCAATGTGATAACATCATAACAACAGTTTTGTTTCTATCAACCATTAACAATTATAAGTTTTATGTCGTTGTGGTTGTTTGTTAGTATGGTTTGCCGCCGATACTGCCTGCAACTTCTATGAGCCCCAAATGCAGATTTACATCAGACTTCTAAGCATTGCACAATTAGGTAACTTGTCTTGCCATTATGGTACTTGTTTCATCTTTAATCAACCACATTCCTTGGGCATAAATGATGGTTTATATCTTTTAATGTTCTACTACAAATATAATTAAAATTTTTGAGTACTTAATTGCAACGCTAATCTAGTAAAGCAGAAGATTTTCTTTGATTTGTTTTTTAATAAGAAAACTCTTTTGCAACTAATCTAGTATGGCACTCTTCAGGAAGACCGATCTTGATCAATAGATCAAGCTCATTGATCCTCCACTTGCATTATTTTTATGTATTCTGCAGTGAAAGAAGGCAGTGGGAGAACATAGTCATACATTGTTGCATGCAAATTGCAAGAACAAAATCATCATTAGATGTTTTTCTTGTCCTTCCAAGCCATTCTTTCATTATCAAGTCAAAGTGATACAAGACAAAGCCTCATCTGCTCCCTTCCAAGCAAGCTGGGACTTTTCACTGAGGCTTTGCCTTGACTACAAAGACGTGCATGCCAAATTAACTACAAAGAGGTGCCATTTGTAAGTCAATGCATTGTTAGAATGAGCAAGCCAAAAGGATGGTGGCTATGGAAAATTTGACTCCAAGTCTGGCGGTGATATTATTTTGGATACTCTTACTCGCAAGACTTGTTGTCTAAGCAACAAACGCACCATGGTAATTGAGGAATCTTTTCATCTTTCAAAAGAGACTTGCCCATTGCTTCAAGAAGAAGTGATGATGAGATCGGTGATTGCGGTGGAAAATTCTCCGAGGACTTTCCCACGTACACTAAAATTGTAGAAAACACAGATCAATAATCAGAGCAAACGCACAGAAATTTACGTGAAAACCTGAAAGGGAAAAAACCATCTGAGAGTGGGATATTCTACTTTAATCTGAAAGAATTATAAGCATAGATCAGTGGCTCTACGATTACAAATGCGCTAGGGTTTTTGTCATCTAACCCCTCTCTCGTTGGAGAGGGTGAAGTATTTGTACATGAGAGGATAACTCTGGATAGCTGTTTAATATGGGCGGATGGTGGCAATCGTAACAACTTGATCTGTTAGTTGTAACTACTTGATTCGTTGGTTGTAACCGTCTGATTTATTGGACGGATATAAGATCTATTGGTCAGAGTTAAGGTCTATTGGCCAGAGAAAAGATCTGCTCAACCAATATAGTTGAAATCTGATATGGTACTTTTGAGAATGCCACCGCTGTGCTATGCTGGAGGAATCTTCTGAAGGCTTCCAATGTTAAGGGGGGATCAGGCTCGTCGGTGGATCGAGAAGTGACATCGGGGCCACCAAGTTGGGGTTGAACCTGAGCTCTTAGGTGCTTGACCTGAGGTGTTGTCGAGGCCGCCGAGTTGGGGTTGGACCTGAGCTCATAGGCGCTTGATCTGAGGTTAGATGGCAGAGGCACACAGTCGACGGTCGAATGGTGGTCATCCCCTCGTTGTATCCTCAGGCATGCCATGTGTCGCGATCTCAGTTTGGGGTCGAAAATTGGCCACTGCAGATGTCCCTCTGCCTCCTCCTCCTCGGAGTCTCTGACAGAAGAGAAGGGGAGCAAACTGATCCATGCCCCGAGGCAATTCCTGCTGAGTGGTTAGAGGCATTGGCTGGTCTGACATTTTCTCTCAGGGGGTCATGTCGACTCTTTGTATTCTGGTGAGAGCAGTTGTGGCATTCTATCTGCCTTTTGCGTAAGCACATTTAATGCTAGGTTTGAAAAGTTGATGATCAGGTGTGGCGTGTCAAATCCATGTGCTCGCTTGTAGGCAGCCGCCGTTTGGGAGGAGAACCGGGCGTGTCGGGACTTGTGCAACAGTTGCAATGCGAAGTAGGTGGGCACACAAAGAGACACTTCAGCCCTCACCATCATTGTGATGATGTCAGCAATTTCTTTAAATTGGGGCAAAATTTTGGACTCAAAGTTTTTCTCAAAACCTTAAGCCCTCTTGCCTTCTCTCTTCTTCTTCTTCACTTATGCAAACTTGATTTGTATCAGTTTTCAACTTCAAAGATGGTGAAGGAAAAGTCATCATCGCTGCCGATGAGCCCAAGGGTAAAGAAGTGTTAGATGACAGGGAAAAGAGGCGCACGAGGGAGGCAATAGGTTTTGATACAAAGCCGACACCTATCCACATCCTGAGGGACGTTTTCGAATACCCGACAAAGAACGACATTCAAGTACCGCTTGAGATCATGATGGAGTTGTTCTCCCTCAAGACGGATGTCATGGTGGAGCTTCCTCATGGTGGCGTGTTCATTCATCCCCAGATCCTAGCTTCGGGGATGATGCTTCCCCTGACTGCCTTCATCCACAGCTTCCTGAGTTACTTCAGGGTCACTTCGTCGTAGCTGATGGTGGCCGCATGGTGTATTCTCTTGGACTTTGAGGCCCTCTGCAATCACTTTTTCACGTACATCAAAATTGTAGGGAATGCACAGATCAATAATCACAGCAAATGCACAAAGATTTACATGAAAATCCAAAAGAAAAAATCACAACAGAGGGGGAGATTATACTTTAATCTAAAAGAATTACAAGTAGAGATCAGTGGCTCTATGATTATACCTGTGCTAGAGTTTTTGTCATCCAACCCCTCTTGTTGGAGAGGGTGAAGTATTTATACATGAGAAAATAACTCTGGATATCTGTTTAATCTGGGCGGTTGGCCACAACTATAATAACTCAATCAATTAGTTGTAACTACTTAATTTGTTAGCTGTAACTGTTTGGAGATAAGGTCTATTGGCCAGAGATATGGTCTGTTCAATCTCTATAGTTGAAATCTGATATGGTAGTTCTGAGAATCTCGTCGTTGTGCTGTGCTGGAGGAATCTTCCGGAGGCTTCCAATATCGAGGGAGAATCTGGCTTATCGGTGGATCAAGAGATGACAAGCATCATGGGAGAATAGTGATTCCTCTTCCTCTGATGAAGAAGAAACAACTGAACATGCCAACATATGTTTTATGGCTCAAGAAGAAGATGAGGTACAATATACTGAACTCTTAGATGCATTTCATGAATTATATAATGATCTCAAAAATGAAAAGATAAAAAATAAAGTTTTATCAAAGAAAAATGAAAGACTCATCAAAGAAAATTCTGTTTATTTTTCTCAAATTTCTTCTGTAAATTCTCAAAAGGATGACTTTGAAAAAGTTATATCTTCATTGAAAAAGGATAATGAGAATTTCTTAAAGAAAATATTTTGCTTAAAAAAGAAATTATGTCTTTAAATGAAAGAATTTATGTTTTAATAAAAACATGACAAGTTTCAAAGATGAATATGAAGAACTTTTGAATAAAGTGATAAAGTTTAATAAAGGAAAAGAAAATTTTGTCATATCAAAAGGTTTCATATAATCATTTTGGACTTGAATTTTCAAAAGATAAACATATTGGTCTTGTTTGTTCAAAAAATAATGTTGAAAGAATTACACATGTCTATAAAAAGAATAATGATAATTCTTTTATTAAGAAGACCATGAAATCAAAGAATAAATATATTTGGATTCCTAAAAATCTAAATAATATGGACAAAAATGCTTATATTACATCATATATACATCATATATATAATTCATGCAATTATGTTTATACTAACAGACGGAAACCAAATTCAAATTGGGTTTGGATTCCTAAAGGTTAATATTTTTATCCTGCTATGATTGGTGCCATTAACAATGTTTTATCTTATAGGTACCATACAAAAAAAGAGAATACTTGATGATATAGTTATTTCTAAATTTTGAAAATATATCATATGTATGCTATGATACAGGGGGAGAACACTATTATATATATATATATATATATATATATATATATATATATATATATATATATATATATATATATTTGTTATAACCTGTTTTCTATAGGGGAAGTTTCTCTATAGGGGGAGCTTATGCATACACACACTATCATCATCAAAAAGGGAAAGAATGTTGGAACTTATTTTGATGATAACAAATGTAATTTGTACTATTTTTGTGTATTTTTAGATATTTGTTAAAAGTCTTGATCACACACAAAATAGTCCTATTAGTAGACTTGACCCTTCCTATTAGTAGACTTGACCCTTTAGTCGACTTGGCCCTTCTTATAGTCGACTAATACAATGTCTAGTCGACTTATCAAAATCCAATAGTCGACTAAGTCTTCTCCAGAAAAGATATCCACTCTCTGTTTGTTGACAAAAGTAGTATTAGTCGACTAATCCTTAATGTAGTCGACTTAAACTTCCTACTGGTCGACTAATAGCAGTTTCCAGAGACTTGCATATCTGTATCAATCTTGATGTAGTCGATTTGCTTTCTTTATTAGTCGAATAACCCAGTCAATTATGCTTATACTAGTCGACTTATAGTAGTTTGTAACTATTGTACAGTTATTGAATTCTGGTGTTTTATTTAATGTTTTAAAATTCAAATTTGTCCTGATAACAACCCTAACTGATCATAGATTCCACCTGTAAATAGGGATGTTGTCCTAGGCTAAATCACGAATTCATATCAATAGTTTTCTGCCCAAAAATTCTGTTCAAAGTCTGTTTTTCAGAAAATTATTTTCACTTTCTATTCTTCATACAAATTCTAATCCTTCAGTAAAAAAAATTCTGAGAGTCCACTTATAAGAGTCCGTGCTCATGATTACATACAAATCTCAAGGCTTATAGGATTGATTGTAATCACTCAAAAAGAAGTATTGTACAAGAGCGCTTTCTTGGTGTAGAAGAGAAGTTATACAAGGTGTTATTGTCTTCTTGGTGCAAGAAGAGATACGGTTTGGTAAAGGTTGTTTGTCAAGTGGTGTATAAGGTGTTAGATTTGGGTGTACAAAATTAAGGATAAGAAAATCTCAAGCGGATTTCTTGGGACTGGATGTAGGTCAAGAGGACCGAATCAGGATAAAATCTCTTGCGTTTGTGTTTGCATTTTCTGAGATTTATTTCTTTTCCTACAATTTATTTTATTTAACGCTAACTATCTTTGTTTGAGTATTGTGTTGACATAATTTTTAGATCCTACATTTGGTATCAGAGCCCTGCATATCCTGTCAACGCCCTACAAAGATGCAACAGAGTTTCCTTCATCACAATTCAGAGAAGGACATTCTACACAATATCCACCATTGTTTGATGGATCAAACTACAACTACTGGAAGTGTAGAATGAAGAGCTACTTGCAATCACTCAACTATGAACTCTGTAACATAGTAGAAGTATTGTACACCAAGCCAACCACAAATTACAATGCATGGAGTGAGGAAAAAAAGAAATCAGCAAACCTTGATGCCAAAGCATTAACATGTTTTTCTGTGTCTTAAACAAAGAAGAATTCAATCACGTGTCAACGGCCAGAACTGCAAATCAAATATGGCAGATTCTACAGGTAAACCATGAAGGTATAAATAAGGTTAAAGAATCTAAAATTTCTGTTCTTATTCACAGGTTTGAACTCTTCAAAATGAAGGAGAACGAAATAATTTCAGAAATGATTACAAGATTCACCGACATTACAAATTCCTTAGTATCCCTTGGAAAGGATACACTCAAGTCAAAAAAGTTAGAAAAGTTCTTCGTGGACTCACATCAGATTGGGAGAAGAAGACCACTATAATAGAAGAAGCAAATGATCTCTCAACAATATCATTAGAAAAACTTATTGGTAATTTAATGGCATATGAAGTGCAACTTGAAGAGCGAAAAAAAGATGAATAACAACCTCTATCCAATAAGAAAGTACTTGCTTTCCATACATCCTCAGACATGGACAATTCAGATGATTATGAAGACGAGATGGCAATGCTCTCAAGAAAATTCAGAAAGTTCTTGAAGCAAGGTAAGTTTAAATATTTTAATTGTAATAAAATAGGTTATATGAAGAAGGATTGCCCATTACTCAAAAACCAAAGGAAAATTCAAGAGGAAAAAGTTCAAAAAGAAGAAAGATTATCAAGCATCATGGGAGAATAGTGATTCATCTTCCTCTGATGAAGAAGAAACCACTGAACATGCCAACATATGTTTTATGGCTCAAGAAGAAGATGAGGTACAATATACTAAACTCTTAGATACATTTCATGAATTATATAATAATCTCAAGAATGAAAAGATAAAAAATAAAGTTTTATCAAAGAAAAATGAAAGACTCATCAAGGATATTCTGTTTATTTTTCTCAAATTTCTTCTGTAAATTCTCAAAAGGATGACTTTGAAAAAATTATATCTTCATTAAAAAAGGATAATGAGAATTTCTTAAAGAAAATATTTTGCTTAAAAAGAAATTATGTCTTTAAATGAAAGAATTTATGTTTTTACATAAAAACATGACAAGTTTTAAAGATAAATATGAAGAACTTTTGAATAAAGTGACAAAGTTTAATAAAGGAAAAGCAAATTTAAATGATATATTGTCATATCAAAAGGTTTCATATAATTATTTTGGACTTGAATTTTCAAAAGACAAGCATATTGATCTTAGTTGTTCAAAAAATAATGTTGAAAGAACTACACATGTCTATAAAAAGAATAATGATAATTTTTTTGTTAAGAAGATCATGAAATCAAAGTGTAAATATATTTGGATTCCTAAAAATCTAAATAATATGGACAGAAATGCTTATATTACATCATATATACATCATATATGTAATTCATGCAATTATGTTTATACTAACAGACAGAAAGCAAATTCAAATTGAGTTTAGATTTCTAAAGGTTAATATTTTGATCATGCTATGATTGGTGCCATTAACAATGTTTTATCTTATAGGTACCATACAAAGAAAAGAGAATACTTGATGATATAAGTTACTTCTAACATTCGAAAATATATCATATGTATGCTATGATGCAGGGGGAGAACACTTTTATATATATATTTGTTATAACCTGTTTTCTATAGGGGGAGTTTCTCTATAGGGGGAGCTTGTGCATACACACAATGTCATCATCAAAAAGGGGAAGAATGTTGAAATTTATTTTGATGATAACAAATGTAATTTGTACTATTTTTGTGTATTTTTTAGATATTTGTTAAAAGTCTTGATCACACACAAAATAGTCCTATTAGTAGACTTGACCCTTCCTATTAGTCGACTTGACCCTTCTTATGTCGACTAATACAATGTCTAGTTGACTTATCAAAATCCAATAGTCGACTAAGTCTTCTCCAGAAAAGATATCTACTCTCTGTTTGTTGACTAAAAGCATATTAGTCGACTTATAAACATGGTTAGTCAACTAATCCTTAATGTAGTCGACTTATACTTCCTACTAGTCGACTAATAGCAGTTTCCAGAATCTTGCATATCTGTATCAGTCTTGATGTAGTTGATTTGCTTTCTTTATTAGACGACTAACCAGTCATATATGCCTATACTAGTCGACTAACCCACAACCCCTAGTCGACTTATAGCAGTTTGTAGCTGTTGTATAGTTATTGAATTCTGGTTTTTATTTAACTTTTCAAGATTCAAATTTGTCCTAATAACTACCCTAACTGACCATAGATTCCACCTATAAATAGGGATGTTCTCTTAGTTAAATCACGAATTCATATCAATAGTTTTGTGCCCAAAAACTCTGTTCAAAAATTTATTTTTCAGAAAATTGTTTCCACTTTCTATTCTTCACACAAATTTCAATCCTTTAGTGAAGAATTTTGAGAGTCCACGTATAAGAGTCCTTATTCACGATCACATACAAATCTCAAGGCTTATAGATTGATTGTAATCACTCGAAGAGAAGTATTGCATAAAAGCGGCTTCTTGGTGTAGAAGAGAAGTTATACAAGGTGTTATTGTCTTCTTGGTGTAAGAAGAGTTGTACGGATTTGGCAAAGGTTGTTTGTCAAGTGGTGTACAAGGTGTTGGGTTTGGTTGTACAAAATCAAGAATAAGAAAAATCTCAAGCGGGTTGCTTGGGGACTGGATGTAGGTCAAGAGGACCGAAGCAGGATAAAATCTCTTGCGTTTGCGTTTGCATTTTCTGAGATTTATTTCTTTTCCTGCAAGTTATTTTATTTAACACTAACTATCTTTGTTTGAGTATTGTGTTGACATAATTTTTAGATCCTGCACTTGGTATCAGAGCCCTGCATACCCGGTCAACGCCCTACAAATATGGCAACAGAGTTTCCTTCATCACAATTTAGAGAAGGACATTCTACACAATGTCCACCATTGCTTGATGGCTCAAATTATAACTACTGGAAGTGTAGATGAAGATCTACTTATAATCATTCAATTATGAACTCTGGAACATAGTAGAAGCATCGTACACTAAGCTGACCACAAATTATAGTGCATGGAGTGAAAGACAAAAGAAATCAGCAAACCTTGATGCCAAAGCAATGAATGCGCTTTTTTGTGTCTTAAACAAACAAGAATTCAATCATGTGTCAACGACCAGATCTACAAATCAAATATGACAGATTCTACAGGTAAATCATGAAGGTACAAATAAGGTTAAAGAATCTAAAATTTCTGTTCTTGTTCACATGTTTGAACTCTTTAAAATGAAGAAGAACGAAATAATTTTAGAAATGATTACAAGATTCACCGACATTACAAATTCCTTAGCATCCCTCAGAAAGGAGTACACTCAAGTTGAAAAAGTTAGAAAATTTTTCATGGACTCACATCTGATTGGGAGAAGAAGACCACTGCAATAAAAGAAGCAAATGATCTCTTAACTATGTCATTAGAAAACCTTATTTGTAATTTAATGGCATATGAAGTACAACTTGAAGAGCAGAAAAAGGATGAACAAGGTGTTGGTTTTGGGTGTACAAAATCAAGGATAAGAAAAATCTCAAGCGGGTTGCTTGGGGACTGGATGTAGGTCAAGAGGACCGAAGCAGGATAAAATCTCTTGCGTTTGCGTTTTCTGAGATTTATTTCTTTTCCTGCAAGTTATTTTATTTAACGCTAACTATTTTTGTTTGAGTATTGTGTTGACATAATTTTTAGATCCTACAGTGCCAAGTGGACCTACTCAGATTGCAGATAAGCCTCGTGTCTCAGGGTCTGAGGTCCCAGATTTTATGGCTATCTGGGCAGTGAATCCTCCGCTTTCATGCTCATTGAGGGGCCTATGGAGAGCCAAGATGGTTCTGACTCTGATGACTCCCTAAGTGACTTCGGGGATCAAGACGGAGTGTCTGATCTTGGCTTAAGGGAGGAGCTCGGGTCTTTTCTGTTCTACTTGTGTGCCTGGCAAGAGATGGTGGCGAGAGGCCGCTTTCGCTCGATGCCCGAGTTGCCTTTACGCACGGAGCTCAGGCTACACGACCTCTTGATTTTTCAGTTGGACTGCGAGTTAACCTACCATCAGTCCAGGGTTATCGACCTTGAGGATTGACTTTCCAAGAGGATCAAAAGGATGGAGAAGCTATCCCAGCAGGTGGAGTTGTCCGAGGCTGTAAAGTGCCTGTGGAAGGAGAAGCTCGAGCTGACTGAGGGCCTCTTGATTAGGCTGGAGGAGCTGAAGAAGACGAGGAAGACATCTCCTTCTTGTGCAAGGATATTGGCGAGAAGAAAATGAAGATCGACTCGCCCCTGATGCAGCTGGATCAAGAGGTCATGGAGAAGCTCGAGCTCCATGGCAAGAATGCCAAATCTTATAAATTCATATTAAGAAAGACTCATAAACTACCTTGTACACACGAGCTAGCTGAGTTTGCTGGAATCAACATGGCCATCCCCTTGGAATGCATTGATGGATTTTAGAGGAAAGTAGCCATGTCACCATTAGTGTCATTTGATCGTGAAGTAGTAGTTGACCTTGGCCAACGTTTACATGAAGAATTCAAGGTGATCAATTAATGCATTTTCACTACAAATGATTCAGAAAAGATAATGTTACTGGAAAGATTACGAGAGTTGGCTACACCGACAACTTCATCAATTATCGAACTTTCAGTGAAGATTAAGAAACATGGTAAGCGTGTAACCAAATTTGAAGCATCAACTCTTCATTTGCCATTTGCACACGAGTTTGTGGAATCCACAAAAGATAGTTGTTTGACGCCTACTTCTGGAAGTATCTGGCAAACATCTACAAAACTTATTTGGTGGCCAAAAAAAAGGTATCACAGTTTTATAGAAAATAATCATTTAAGAATAAATATTAAACATTCAACACTTTTTAAAATCATAATAGTTTGTTCGGGCACGCTCTTCACTGAGGGTATATAACTTACAACAATTTCCGGAACCATTGCGTCCCTTTATTATATGTATAAAGGACATAGAATCGGATGCAAATTGTGGATACCGACCCATTGCTAATATGCTCGATTTTGGCGAGAATAAATGGATTCAAGTAAATGTGACATGGTTGCAGAATTGAATGCCTTTCTGCATCTATACAAAAGATTATATGGAAGTTCTGAGCGGTTGGAGGAGATTAGGCATGCTCTCAATCATTTTGATTGAGCACCAAATGACAAGTGGGAGGTGATGCCTTATATGAGATATCTCATATCATCCCACTACAATGTGGTTTTATTCTTGCTCTCACGACTTCAATGTCATACATTATTGCCTCTCAGAACTGAGCCACTTCCTCCTGCCACATGCAGATACATTACAATTGGGTTTGTCAACGACAATCACTTTATTAAGACGACTTTATTTTTATATGGATTATAAATTTTATATTCTGTTTTGGATATCTCAACATAATTCATAACATTATTGTGTTTATATACAGTTTTACCTAAGCAATGGACATCCAGTGCCCCTATCCCATGTAAGTGGCTCACTTATTTCTATTGAACGAAAGCTGGGATGCCGCTTACAGAAAACAAATGCAAATATATTCCAAAATGTTTAGTAGTGATATTCTATTGGATGTACAATATCAATTGATTAAAACAAGTTTTTATTTTGATTTTAGGTTATGAATTTTTGGCTATGAACTATATCTAATCACTAGTTTTGCTATGAATTTCATAAATATTATTACAATTTGTACTTGTTGCAATGTTGTTGGAAATTGTCTGAATGTGACATTCTGTCATTGTTCGGCAGGAGAGGACCGTATTGTTCGGCCAAAATGTACCGACATAAGACAAATATGTTTGGTCGTGTATGGCTAAACATATTTTGATGTCGGTCGTGCACGTCCAAACATAAAACAAATTTATGAAATCACCGTTGAACAGAACTATTATGTTCGTCAACGACCTGCCAAATAGAGCATTCAGCCTTTGAGAAAAAATATTTCCGATCATGATTGTTATTAATATTTATCTTCAAATTAGCTTTAGAACTTCAAAAAAGTCTCAAATTAGCTTCAAAAAGTTTTCAAAAAGTGGTATACAAACATATCTAATTACACAAAAAGTATTAATACATGTCTATCCATAACTGTTATTAATATTTAGTACAAATATCTAAGCTCTGTCTCCATTTAGCCCTTCGTTCATATCTATCCTTCGTAGCAGCATCCCAGCCTTCTAGTGCTTTCCATGTTGTATACCATATGGTATAGTGTTGGCCCGAAGGCCCATCACTCTAGTTTTGATGATGATCAACTCATGTAGTTATAGTACTAATGATCTTGTGTTTAATTAGTGACAGATTTATGATCAAGATCTTAGTAGGTGCATAGCTTCAACAAAGGATTTTGAAGTCAAGTTTTGGAGCTAGCACGGTTTGATCTAAAAGCCATTGGATCGTGTTTGGACCAAGTGAAGAAGATGAGAAGACTTCAAATGAAGACTTCAAGAAGATGAAGACTTGTGTCTAGGTTTATTTTTAGAAGATTTTGTTTTTAGATAAAATGTAAAGGATAGAATAGTTAGTTGATTGCTCAAGTACATATATACACACACACACTCTTGATTTAGTTTGTTTTAGAAAAGAATTTTAACCAAAAATCAAACCGATATTCAAGTAAAGACTTCAAGTGTTTTGATTTTTGGTATTCTAGTTTTTATGTTTTAACCAAAACCATGTTTAGTGCATAATGTCAAAACATAGATATTTCACCATGTTTGTGTAGTGGATCATATCCATACACACTATACTTCAAATGAGTTTAAATATCGTGTTTTTGTATTTGGAAAAGTTTTGGAAAATTATTTTGGAAAAATACAATTTTTGTTTTTGACCAAAATTTTTAAGTTACAAAAATAGTCCAAATTATTTGTAACATGCCTTGATTTTGTGCAAGCATGTTTGTTTATCAAAGTATATTGGTAAAACTATTTTTGTAGATTTTCTGTGATTTTATGAGATTTTATGTGAATCAAAAAGACCAAGTTTTTAATCCCTTTACAGTTCTGTCCTGGCTTCAGCCGGTCGACTGACCGGTCGACCGAAGCCTGAAGGCGGTCGACCGAGCGGTCAACCGACGTGCACAGACGGGCATGCCCAGTTCTGACAGGAGGGCCGGTCGACCGACTCGGTCGACCGACTCGGTCAACCGTCCAGAGAGCTCTGCTCTCTGGAAAGGCCCCGGTCGACCGACCAGTCGACCGGACAGAGAGACTTGCTCTCTGTATCCTGGCCTCGGTCGATCGACCGGTCGACCGATGGCTCAACGGTCTGAAATATGACCGTTGGCCGGTCGACCGGGCGGTCGACCAACAGTTCTGTCAGGCCTCCAACGGTTAGTTTTTGGAGCCCTATAAATTGGGCCATTTGGGGGCTGTTTTCTCTAAGATTTCAAGAATAGTTTTGGGCTAGTTTTTCCCATTATTTTCAGTGGTTATATCCACAAGTTTTAGAGCTTCATTTCCAAATCAAAAGAGAGTTTTTATCAAGAGTGTTAAAAGTGATTCTTTGAGTTTTCCTCCATAATTCTCATCCTTATTTTTCTCACACAAACACTTGAGCTATCCATTGACATTCATCCTATAGGAGTGTTGTAGTGAGAGTTTTTATTGGTGATCAAAGTGTTTAGATCACCAAGAGATCTTTTCTTGTTCCTTGAGGAGGCGGACAAGTGCGTTCGTGGTTGTTTAGAGTTCGTGTGTGAACTCTTTGTTTGAGGTGCGGCCTCGGTGAGCTTGTGGGGCTCACGGTGTGTACGGGACTAGGGAGTCCGAGGGCTTGTAGGTGTTGCGGCACCGAGAAGTGATCCATTGGGATCGAGCATAGTGGAAATCCTTCGTGTGTTGAAGGCGGGGATGTAGAGTAAGGGTGCTCGAACCTCGAAACAAATCCCTTATGTTTGCGATTGTTCACTCTCTCTCTCTCTTTGTCTCTTGTTTATATCTTGCATGCTATTACTTGTCTTATCTTTATATGCTTGATATATTGTGTGCTTAATTGATATTCATGTTTGGGTTTGTTTGCTAACACTTGTATTTAACCAAGAGAGCCACGCGGCACCTCAACCCTTATCTAGGGGAATCTAGAGGAGTTAGTCCAGAGCCCTTCACGGGGAATTCGGCTACACTCTTGTGTTATACGTGGTGTTTAGTTTAAATAATTTGTTTAGGTCATAATAGTTTTTAATTCCGCATTATTTGGCATTTAGTGACCATTAGATTAGCCATCACCTATTCACCCCCCCTCTAGGTGATCCTACAATTGGTATCAGAGCCAAGTGCTCTGAATTTGGGTCACACAACCTAGAGTTAAAGATCCTTATTTTTAGGCTAATCATAATATTTGTACACACACCATGGACTTCATGTCACCACCCACCTTTAACATTCTTAACATCCAAATTTGGAAGGTTAAGATGTCTTTGTACCTCAAGACCCTAGGCATTCATGTTTATTTTGCCATCACTAATGATTATTGTTTAAATGGCAAGAATATTGAGGCTAATGCAAAAGCCCTAAATGCTTTAAAGTCTACCCTAAATGATGATTATTTATCTAGGGTTTCTAACATTGATTCGGCTTTTGTAACTTGGAACATCATCACCTCCTTTGACGAAAAGGATCTATATTATGCCGAGAGCGATTCAGATGTTGGAAGCGACACCCCCAACAAGTGCTATATGGTCCAAGGGGATAACCCCCTTGAGGTAACTACCGAATCCGAGGTAGAAGATGTTAACATATCATATGATGAGCTTTCATCTTTTTGTCAACTTTTGTTAGAAAAATATGACATGCTTAAGAAGAAAATAAAAATTTGAAAAAGAATTTTGATTGCATGCTTAATGAAAAAGATTCATTAGAAAATAAAGTTGCATGCATTGAAAACGAAAATGAAATTTTGAAAAATGAGAATGTTTCCTTAATGTCCAAATTGAATGACTTATGTAAAGGAAACACTAATTTGAAAAATAAAATTATTTTGGTGGAAAAACAAAAAGAAGTCGCTTTTAATGAAAACACTTCTTTGAAAAGAAAATTTTTTGATAATGAAAAAGAAAATGTTTCGAAAAAGAATAAGAAAATTGTTTCACACTCTCACCATGCTTTACATGCCACCATTGATGAAAGTGAGATTAAATTTTTGAAAAATAAAATTAATAGTTTGAGCTCTACTTTGAGCACATGTGCATTTAACCACACTAAATTGGAGTCTATGTTTTCAAAGAAACAAGCTCCACATTCTCATGCACATCATCATCATGCATATGCTTATGTTGCACGCCACGATCATACACATACACATAAGCATCCTAAGGTGTATAAGTGTACACACTGTGGCCGCAAAGGCCATTTAACAAAGTTTTGTTTTGACAAGTTGCATTATTTAAATTTTGCTAAAAATAAAAATGTTTGGGTTTCATTAAATGCTAACCCCCGTGGATCCAAAAGAAAATGGGTACCAAAGTCCCCACCATGTGTATTTGATGTAGGTGAGGGCTCTCACAAGACGTGAGAGATTTGGTGCCTTGATGGTGGATGCACATGGACTTGATGGACACATATATAGATGCATCGCTATCAAGGAGGTTTGGTGGGTCAACCACCATGTTTGGAGTTTTGGAACATAGTTCCTTAGTTGGTAACTATTTCTAAACTCTTAGCTTATTTACATGCTTATTCATTTTTGACATCATATAGCATGTTCATGTTTTTGTGCTTCATGTGGTAAATACTAGTTTAAATGTAGTGTTTATCAAAACTTGTATTTATACATGTACAAATAGTGAGAACAAATTGATTTATATATGTTTGCACTTCATGCTCATTTGTACCCACTATATGCACATGTATAACCTAGTTTTGATGATTCTCTCATTTACACTTGTTTTGCCAATTTTCGTGTTTTTTACTTCATGTATATGCATTTTTATTTAAATCTAATAAATATACATGTATATCCTTTTTGAGTCTCTTGCCTTCATGCAAATACTATTAATAGACTCGTTTTATGTTTGGGATATGTATGCATATTGTTAGATTTAGATAAATCATACATATACCTAGAAGTTTGTTTCGTTTTTTAATGAAAAATGAATTTTTATGTTTTGTATTGATAAAAATAAAAGATTCATGTTCTTTTTGAGCCTAAATGAATATTTTCATGAAAATGCTATTTATATGATTATTGAACACTCACACTTTATTTGTTTTATTCATGACTTTGTTTCATGATTATTTTATGAGCCTTATCATCTTGAGTGTCAACTCTTGTGTATTTGGTATGATTCATGAAAAACATATGATCTTGTTTCATGTTTTTGAAGGATCTTTAACTAGTTTTTCAAAAAAAAAAAATTAATTTAACTAGTTATTTATTCTTCAATGTTTTTTATGAGTTATACACATGATCCTATTATTGTTTCAATTGGTATCATTGAATCATTTCAATTGGTATCAATTTGACTCTATTTTTGTATATACTCATATTTTATTTTCTTATATATGTATGTATCAATTTCAATTGGTATACTCATTTTTCATACATATATATGACTTATTTGTGCTTGAGTTAAAATTGTTTTACATGTTTAAAGCACAAAGTTGTTTATGATAAGAAAATAAAAATTTTAATAAAAATTCTCAAGATTTGTTTTATTGAGAAAATTCAAAATTTGTTTTATAAAAAAAAAAAGATTTTTGAGTTGTATTGCCTATATGTAAGGAGAGCTTAACATCTCTTCTACATATAGATTCTTGTTGAGTGTATTGTATATTGAGGAGCTTGACAACTCTTCTTTTATGTGGTACACGTGTGTAGGGGGAGCTTCACATCTCCTCTTATGCATTACATGATATGTGTTATGTGAATTGGGGCTTGTCATCCCTTCTTCATGTAATACATATGTGTAGGGAAGCTAACTTAGCGTCTTCCGCTTCATGAATGTATATCGCATATAATCCTTTATTGATTGATTTATGTTTACCCCTTCATTGGTTCTTAGTTTCGGACAACATGGGGGAGAAAAATTTGATGATTTTGTTTTTACTTTAACCCCTTTGTTGATGATTGACAAAAAGGGGGAGAAGTATTTGAGATATATGCATGTTTTCCTTGCTTAAGGGGGAGAAGTATTTATTTTCCTTGCTTAAGGGGGAGTAGTATTTGTGTTTATGCATATATGTTTTATTTTGCAAATAGGAGAAAAAGATTTTGTGATTTTGTTTTATGCTTGATTAGCATGTTTACTCCTTCATTTGCATACATGTTTATGAGCATACATTGCATATTTATTTGTTTATTTGTTATGCATGAGTTAAGGGGGAGCTTCTTTGAAGCTTTACTTTAATCCATTCATATATAACTTCATGAGTTTTGTCATCATCAAAAAGGGGAGATTGTTGGCCCGAAGGCCCATCACTCTAGTTTTGATGATGATCAACTCATGTAGTTATAGTACTAATGATCTTGTGTTTAATTAGTGACAGATTTATGATCAAGATCTTAGTAGGTGCATAGCTTCAACAAAGGATTTTGAAGTCAAATTTTGGAGCTAGCACGGTTTGATCCAAGAGCCATTGGATCGTGTTTGGACTAAGTCAAGAAGATGAGAAGACTTCAAATGAAGACTTCAAGAAGATGAAGACTTGTGTCTAGGTTTGTTTTTAGATAAAATGTAAAGGATAGAATAGTTGGTGGATTGCTCAAGTACATATATACACACACACACTCTTGATTTAGTTTGTTTTAGAAAAGAATTTTAACCAAAAACCAAACCGGTATTAAAGTAAAGACTTCAAGTGTTTTGATTTTTGGTATTCTAGTTTTTATGTTTTAACCAAAACCATGTTTAGTGCATAATGTCAAAAACATAGATATTTCACCACGTTTGTGTAGTGGATCATATCCATACACACTATGCTTCAAATGAGTTTAAATATCGTGTTTTTGTATTTGGAAAAGTTTTGGAAAAATCATTTTTGGAAAAATACAATTTTTGTTTTTGACCAAAATTTTCAAGTTACAAAAATAGTCCAAATTATTTATAACATGCCTTGATTTTGTGCAAGCATGTTTGTTTATCAAAGTATATTGGTAAAACTATTTTTGTACATTTTCTGTGATTTTATCGGACTTTATGTGAATCAAAAAGACCAAATTTTTAATCCCTTTACAGTTCTGTCTTGTCTTCAGTCGGTCGACCGAAGCCTGAAGGCGGTCGACCGATGTGCACAGACGTGCACGCCCAGTTCTGGCAGGAGGGCCGGTCGACCGACCCGGTCGACCATCCAGAGATCTCTGCTCTCTGGAAAGGCCCCGGTCGACCGACCGGTCGACCGGACAGAGAGACTTGCTCTCTGTATCCTGGCCTCGGTCAACCGACCGGTCGACCGATGGATCAACGGTCTGAAATATGACCGTTGGCCGGTCGACCGGGCGGTCGACCAACAGTTCTGTCAGGCCTCCAACGGCTAGTTTTTGGAGACCTATAAATTGGGCCATTTGGGGGCTGTTTTCTCTAAGATTTCAAGAATAGTTTTGGGCTAGTTTTTCCCATTCTTTTCAGTGGTTATATCCACAAGTTTTAAAGCTTCATTTCCAAATCAAAAGAGAGTTTTTATCAAGAGTGTTAAAAGTGATTCTTTGAGTTTTCCTCCACAATTCTCATCCTTGTTTTTCTCACACAAACACTTGAGCTATCCATTGACACTCATCCTATAGGAGTGTTGTAGTGAGAGTTTTTATTGGTGATCAAAGTGTTTAGATCACCAAGAGATCTTTTCTTGTTCCTTGAGGAGGTGGACGAGTGCGTTCGTGGTTGTTTAGAGTTCGTGTGTGAACTCTTTGTTTGAGGTGCGGCCTCGGCGAGCTTGTGGGGCTCGCGGTGTGTACGGGACTAGGGAGTCCAAGGGCTTGTAGGTATTGTGGCACCGAGGAGTGATCCATTGGGATCGAGCATAGTGGAAATCCTTCGTGTGTCGAAGGCGGGGATGTAGAGCAAGGGTGCTCGAACCTCGAAACAAATCCCTTGTGTTTGCGATTGCTCACTCTCTCTCTCTCTTTGTCTCTTGTTTATATCTTGCATGCTATTACTTGTCTTATCTTTACATGCTTGATATATTGTGTGCTTAATTGATATTCATGTTTGGGTTTGTTTGCTAACACTTGTATTTAACCAAGAGAGCCAACGCGGCACCTCAACCCTTATCTAGGGGAATCTAGAGGAGTTAGTCCAGAGCCCTTCACGGGGAATTCGGCTACACTCTTATGTTATACGTGGTGTTTAGTTTAAATAATTTGTTTAGGTCATAATAGTTTTTAATTCCGCATTATTTGGCATTTAGTGACCATTAGATTAGCCATCACCTATTCACCCCCCTCTAGGTGATCCTACATATAGGCCCTCTACTGTATGTGGCCCATTCGACCTCAATGCGTTGACAGGTTTGGATATTCGTATGGCATGCGAGAACTGCTGCAATAAACAAATATAATAAGTTTAAAAAAATTAAATGAACCTTAACGTAAAACGTAAATTGATATATGTTACCTGCATAAACACATTGGCATCAACATCGACACCACGACTAGCAGTGACCACATACCTTTGCTTCAGATTTTGATTATTGGGATGGGATACATGTTAATACCACTCTATGTAACCGACTACCACATGCCATCAGAGCGTCACCAGCCTGCTTCTTTCATGTTCTGTTAGTACATGGCTCTTCCACCTATCCCAAAAAATATAACTCCATGAGTAGGACACATGGTACTGCCCCTCGAGGCCCCTCTTCTAACTTTTTTCCGGAGCAAGTGGCTTGACGGGATAATCTAAACTCTGCCTAGTTGTCTGAGTACTCTTTCCGGATGGTAGGGTTCAATGACATCAATGCATTTAATATAGCCAGTGAAAAAACAAATGCCATGCAGTAGATACTGATCTCTGAAATCATTATATGAATTCTAAACCGCCTATAAGTGAAAACAACTTTCATTAATATAACTCTTATTTAAATAGGTACATAATTATTTATTTCAATCACTTACTTGATCCACTTGCAAGCAATCAAGTCTTTCTAGCAATGATTTTAGGTTATCACGGTGGTTCCCGCCAATCCAAGAGATACCCACATGCATCCACTAGAAGATCATTAGTATAAGATATGTTATGAGGGGGTGTAAGATAGTAAAGTACTCATTGATCCATGCTTTTTGATCAATTCACATTTATTAGCAGTATATTTTTATAAAATGATTCAATTGGTAACTAATTGGTCAATCATACCTCCAAAAGTGATAGAAATTCAGTAATTTTGTTTAACATTTACCCTCCATGCATTCCCCAGCTGCCTATATAGGTATGATAATGCAGCAGATCCCTAGGCATATGATGAGACCCTACCAAGGTCCTCAAACAATGGGAAGTACATAATGGATACTCTCGTCCCGCTCTTATCAGCAAACATAGTGCACCCCACCAAGTACAACAGATATGCGTCGAATATTTCTAGTATTGTTCGGCTCTTAAACACTGAACAGACGATGAACCCATTGAAAAAAAAATGCGGAATTTTCGTTTAGTTTGATTTAAAACACTTAATTGAATGTCTTTGAGTTCTTCTACATTTTCAACAACAATAAACCATACATCCAATCAACCACCCAACACATTTAATATATCTACCAAATTTTCATCAAAAAATCATGTTTTGGAGGATATGAGTTGAAAATCACCTTCCTATGAAATGGGAGATCACCAGCAGGGGGATGGCTGCACGTGACTAGAGTTGAAATGGCAATCTGTTGGGTTGTTTGGTGGCTTGCTCTGTGAGAGAAGGAGAGAGAGTTGGGGGGAGAAGAGGGGGAGAGTTGTGCTGGAGAAGAGAGAAGAGAAGGAGAGACTCAGTTATGGAAAAGAGGGAGATGAGGGTAGAATAGGGTTTTTGAAAAAAATTAAGTGGGGAGATGAGAGGGATAATTTGGAAAATTGGGGGGGGGGGGGGGGGGGGGGGCAGAATGGGTGGGTGCCTTGATCATTTGGGTGCCTTGATCAATTTCATGGGTGCCTTTATTTGCACTCTAAAATAATCCTTGACACAAGTTATCAAAATTCATCCTTTCTTTTTTTTTAAACCCACGTATTCTTTTCTTTTAAAGCAACAACGACCTAAAAATATTTGATACATTTTCTTTTGATCATCTTGAATAATTGGTACATGTCATCTAGTAAGGCTAGACACAAAGGGTAACCCTAATGTGAAATGAAATGTCATATTTGTAATGTATATTTGACTGTTGTTATATTGATTTTAAGGATAAATATTGTACTGATATACATATATTTATGGTTTTTAGAAGACTTTGCACTAAAAAGTAAATTTCGAGCAAATCAGGCAAGCTATCAATGCAAATCTGTCCAAAAAAGAAAAGTATGCAATCAAATAATTTTAGCAAAACAAATCCGAGCACAACAGGCAATACAAATCTGTTCAGAAAAGAAAAGCATGCAAATCAAATAATTCCAATCGAACAAATCCAAGCAAATTAGGCAATTCTCCAAATCCAAACAAATCCCAGTAAATCAAGTTGTTACGACTCAAATGTTGTGAAAATTTTCATTATTGTTTGCACCGCACACAAATTATAAAAATTGAATCTTGCTTTTAAATTTTTAGAAGAATATTAAAGTGGCAAAAAAAGAGTCGAATCCATAGAAACTTGTAAAAAACCAAAAATTTTAAAATATGAATTTCAATTTTTATCTAGATGGAAGTTTGACGAATGAATGATTTAGATGTTGAAAATTTGAAATTATTTAACAATTAAGCTTCAAGATGAATTAGAATTAAAGAGATAAAATAAGAAATAATAAGTATTACCCTATGTGAGGCATTAATTGAAAACAAAAATAAGAAAAGAAGATTGAGAGAGAGGGAGATAGGAAAAATGAAACCCGAGCAAGTTCGACAGTGAAGAGGCCAGCTGCTCGAGCCCTCTTCGCTACATTATAAAAACATTGATTAAAAAAAAACAGAAGCATGGAAAACAACAAAACATAATCAATAAAAGAATTTAAAAGTAGAAGAAACTTCTCTGTTATATTAAGCTTGGAGCTGACAATCTTCGGAGTACAAAAGAGTTACATAAGCTCTCTCTAAACAAAATAAATATACACCAGCTTTCTTTAATTTAACAGTCTAACTAATCTACTGCTAATTCCTCCTTTTCCTTCTGTTGCTCTGGGCCTTCTATTTATAGTCTCAAACCCAAGCTTCCCTGTGCAGCTGTGCCAACGAGAGGTAAGATCCAAAATGCTCTGTGAAATCAAATCCCCACTCCAACCTCCAATAAAATCAAATCCCAACTCATTTAATCCCAACTGCAACCCACGTAATCCTCCAACAAAAAAAAAAAATCCAAGCTCCTCTGCCACACTCAAATCCCAATTGCATATAATATTCGAGTTTTAGAAGAAAAAACCTCAACAAATAATTATTGCAAAATCACCCTCTCTTATCTCAATAGCCGCACCCTCATTTTCCTTATATAATAAAGGAGTTTTTACTTAAAGACCCTCAATAATAATTTATTACATAATAATTCATCTCCAACTAAGACAGATTCTATAAATGGTCGACACGGCTAGTCGAATGGATGAATCAGTAAGAGCACTCGGCATGAAAGTTATAGATCTTCTAATTCTCTTTCCGTAAAGACCTTGAATGACCTTGTTTGGAATTCGGTAAAAGTTGTTATGGCTAAAATTCCCCAGCATATTTGGAAACACCCTTTGATCTTCATTTTGTGCAAAATCAGTCCATTACACTTGTTTTTTCTTCTTTTCTTGTCTACTGGGCACATGTACTGAAATCACACTAATACATACCCGAGTAGCTTTATTTTGTTACATAAAATAAATAAATGAGAGTATAAAAGTAACATAAAATAATGCTCATCAAATACCTCCACACTTCTTTTTTACTAGTCCTCGAGCAAAGCAAAGAAAAAGAAAATTTCAGAAAATTCTAACTCACTTTTGCAGGAATTGTGGTTGCATTTAGCACATGCAACAAGCTATTAAACTCCTAACTTTCACACTAGTGGATGAGTTGTATCTCGTGAGGATTTGCAGTGTTGTTATATACAAACATCAAAAAGTATTTTTTAGAAATAATTTCAGATACTTTATTAATAGAAATTCTAAAGCACATGGTTATAACATATTAGTCTTTCAATTATTTCTTCAAGTAATTGAGTTCAAATCCTTAAACTATCGTTAGTGAATTTAAAATATGGTTGAGTGCGCAGTTAGAATTGGACTAACAATATTTAGGTCATTCGTAAAACAATTTTCAACACTTAGCAAACACTAAAACTGGTCATAGACCTTAATCTAATTCAAAACCTTACTAGTCTAATCTGGTTCACAAGAGGTTGTTTGGATATTCACTTTAATACCTCATGGATTTTATCTGTGATATTCCAGTTTACTTATTTTTTTACACAGATGGCTTTCACACTACTTGACTAAGGACAACTTACAAATTTGTTTTTTTCCAAATATTTTCTTATTTTTAATTATTTTTCTTCTTCTTTTTATTTTAAATTGCTTTTTTTTTACTCTTATGATGAATTTCCCGTGTAACGAACAATCAGTGTACAACTCCCACACCAATTGGCATAAGGTGTCAGAAATCAAGATTCTTCTACTGATCTATATTCGAGATCCTCATCACAAGCCGACAAATAGACCTTGACAATATGTAGCCCTTTTTCTGTGTATCCGATTTAATTCACTGGTTGTCTTTTCTTTTGATTTTATACTCCCTATCTCTCCAGATGCAAACCTAATGAACAAGCTAGTCATGATTCATCAAATTATTTGTCACTAAGTCAATCATTGCTACCTAGCTCCTTTAAAGTGCAAGTCCGTATGTTGTGAAAGTTTATTCAAAATTTTAAATACTCTAAAAGCAGGTAAAAATATGAACTCATTATCAAAAACACACCAACTTAATCATTAGACTTTAAGATTTCCACCAAGTGCATTATTATTCTAGAACAATGTACACTAAAAACGATTTTGTTTGAGAAAAGATTGTAAAAGAAGTTTTTTTTTAAATAGAAGAAGATAGGCATGTCACCCCCAAACCTAAATTTAATATTATTCTCAATGTGAAAATGTATGCTCAATAAGATGAATCATGATGCAAATTCAAAAAGATATTGAAAGACAAGTGCTAGCATTAAAAACGAATAAGGCGAAGGGTGGATAGTACCTGAAACAGACGAGTGGACATCATCCATTATTGCCTAGTGGAAAAAGAAAAGCACAGAAAAAACACAAAAACGGGTCCAAAATTATGATTGAACCAAACATGCACAAAAAAATACAGAAATTTAGAATAGCGCTAGGTTCTAAATTCTACCGTGTAGCTTAGGGCTAACGGGTCGTGATCCACAGGGAGGGACAGCGATGAAAGCGTTGTGTAAGTTTCTTCTTTTAATTAACTAAAACAGATTTACAAGTTCTCTTCTCAGTTTTAAAAGAAAATAAAAATAGTTAAGAAAGAGATGCAGAAGAAGAGATGATGGTATTGTTGTTATTTTATTTATAAAAATAAGGAAACAAAAAGAGATAAAAAAAGTGTTGGTACAAAAATAAAAAATTTAAGATGATTTTTTAATTCAAAAGAAAAGAAAAACAAGTTCAAAGAAAAGACTTAAAAGAGAAACTGTTGATTGAAAATTGTTAAATTAAACTAAGAAAGAAAAAATAGAAAAGAGATAAAGAAAGAAGATTTACCTCTATTGTAGATTAACATACCTTGATTAGATATGAATAATATAAAGTAAAGTAGAAAAAAGAAGTACATGAAAGCAATATGTAATACCCCGCTCCCGGAATACGTACTTAGTTACGTATTCAGTTTTTCGATCGTATTTTTCGATTTACTTCTTGTATTTGATCGATTTCAGTTTCAAATATTATTTTTCAATATATTAGATTTTCTATGATTTTCTGGAATTTTCCTGAATTAAATTGAAAATCTTCAAAACCGGTGTCGGCCAGTGTCGCTGACCGATTCCTGGATTTTTATTTCACAATCAGCTAGGAATTTCTAGATGGTCCTTTAGACTTTAATTCTTAGAATCACATTTCTTATTTAAATACTTTTTCTGAGGATTTATTGATTTTATGAAAATTCCACCGGAGTCGGTAGGTAACTGATTCCGGGATTTTTAGTTTTAAAACTATAAAGTATTTCATAAAACGGATTTCACTATGTTTCTTAATATAATATTATTGATTTTTGATAATTATTTCGAGTCGATCCGAAATACTTGATTTCGGGACGATTTCGGTATTTTCCGAAATGTTTTCCGCATCCTCGACTTAAACCGGGAATCCGTGTTTTCAATATTTTCTATTTTTAATTCCAAGAGAATATCTTCTCTTTTCATTTCTTTTCTTTTTTCTATTTTCTTTATTTCCTTTTACTTCCACCCTAAGTTTCCTTCTTTTCCACCAAGTTTCTCCAAACTTCTACACTCTTCCAAAAGCTTCTACAAGCTTCTTCTCCACCTCACCATCTCCACCTCACCAACTTCCACACACTTCCATTCCACCTCACCCCTCACCATGGCAAGCCACCATTGGCCAAGAGAAACACCTCACCCCCTTCCATTTTGCAAATAAGCCCCTCTCTTTTATTATTTGCATCACCTTCACAAATCCAAAACTCTATAAATACCTCTCCTTCTCCATTTCATTTCATTCATCTCTTCACCACTTCATCAAAGCCTTCACCATCACCAACTCCTCCTTCATCTCCACCACAACAACAACCACTACAACTTCTTCAACACCTTACCTTCATCTTCTTCCTCCTCCATCTCCATGGAAACCACCACAACTCCACCAAAGCTTCCACCTTTCCTTTACCTTCTCCAAAACTACCACCACCATCAAAACCTCTTCACTTTCTCTCTCTACATATTTTTATCATGTTTTACGGCGCGTCCCGAGTTTCATGGATTTCGGACCTTTCGGCTTTCTGGTGATTTAGGCGAGTAATCTCGCTTTCTCTTCTTGCTCTCGCCTCCATTTGAGTTCCCCTGTTTCGTCGGGTCGATAAGTATTTCATTCCATATTTCCATGTATTTTATTCCATGTCTATATGTCTTTTACTGCCTTTATACCATGCGTGGCAGATCCTTCGAGGTCGTTGAACTCTAGGTTTCTTCTATGTTACCATCTGCCATGTCATTACTTCAGTCTTGTCAGTTTCATGTTTCCTTTTAACACATGTATATCACTTGACAACTGTGTTATCATCTGACCACCTGACATGCTATTATTTGGCAAGACCCTCTTGTTATGTCATGACTTACCCAGACTATTATCAATCTCTTGCCATGACTTACCCTGACTATTATCAATCTCTTGACATGACTTGCCACCTGATTATTATCAATCTCTTACCATGACTATACTTGACCTTGTGATTATCACACTTGTTATCCTGCATTACATGCAGTGACCTGACTTTATAGTACTTATGTACTCCTGACTCCTGTATCTCTTATATCGTGCTAACATGCAGCGGATCCTGATTTTGAATGGAACTAAGTGCCACACAGAACAAAGTGCCACACATTGCACCTAGTGGGGGCCACCTCTTGAATCTGTGGGGGCCACCTCTAGAATCCAATTCCCTCAGAACAAAGTGCCACATGGAACAAAGTGCCACATGGAACAAAGTGCCACATCACACAGATGATGGGGGCCACCTCTTGAATCTGTGGGGGCCACCTCTTGAATCTGTGGGGGCCACCTCTTGAATCTGAAGGGCTACTTTTCTCCTGTTTATGCCGCTGAATGATAGCATGATGTGTCGTGATACAGTGATTCCTGTTATTCCTGTTATGATTCCTATTATGACTCTAGTTATTCCTGTTATGATACCTGTTATGTCCTCCTGTTATTCCTGTCATGATTCCTGTTATGATTCCTGTCACGATTTCTGTTATGATTCCTATTATGATTCCTGTTAAGACTCCTGTTATTCCTGTAATCTGTTTTGCTCGTACTGGATTTTATATCGGATTTCCTGTTTTATGATTTTTATGCTATTCCTGTTCATACCTGTTCTAACCTACCTGCTTCCTGAGTACTTCTTACTTGATATCATTTGTTATATGCACACTTGTGCTCATCCTGCTTCGCCACTTGGCATTGGTATCCTACTCGCCTGGGGAGTGTCACTGACTCCCCTGGATCCGCATGTCCAGGTCTTGGAGCTTGTAGCGTGTGGATTCTCCCAGTTGCTGATCAGAGTGGCGCAGCGGTAGCGTGGATCTCCATCAGACCGTTCAGAGCTTCATACTGTTCATACTTGTATATTTCCATGTATTCCCGCATTTGCGCATATCTGTGATGTAATATTCATGTAATATTGGATCACCTCTGGTGATAACTTTGTAATTGTACTCATGTGTTGGAATGTATAATGCACCACTTGCTTCCGTACTCTGATTCTTGCCGTTACTGATGCTTAGCGTATATACGTGAAGGTACTTCTGACTTGCGTATATACGTTGCAGTGACGTCTCCGTATCCGCCAGGATCGGGGCGTTACACAATACCTGGCCAGATTGAGTACGATGAAGAAAAGTAGGAAACTTCCATTGATTGTCACCTTCAATATAAGCTTCTTAAAGAAAAGATTACATAGTGTCACTCTACAATAACTCTTTCTCTCTTTTAATCATGTAACTTTCTCTAACCTAAAAGAAAATAAAAAAATAAAAATAAAAATTACATTGAAGACGAAAAGAAAAGAAAAATCTAAATTAAAGCTCTCTCTCTGAGATGGTGCCCCTTCTGCCTTCGAGGTATGAGGATATTTATAGGAGAAAACCAGAGGGATACGAAGCATATGAAGATAAGGGAGTTGGTTATTTCTAAATTTGAATTCTCCCTTTATCTCCAAACTTGATTTGAATTATTCAAAATTTTATGTAGAAATTCAATTCTAATCTGCAGTTTGTTATCGTGTTGATTGCTGAATATGACTAATGATAGATTTAGAAAGAGTGATCAACATAAGAATTATCGCTCTTTAAGTCTTCTTTCTGGATCATCTTGACTTATCGGATTTGATTTTTGCTAGCGAAAGTTATGATTAAAATACTAAAATATATCCAGTCTAAATCCGAATTTAAATTGCTTCATCTCATCCGTTGATCTTCTCTCGATCCATTTATCCTCTTGGATTTTTAGTTTTCTTCTAGAATTGATAAGATATCTATTTATCTTCAGTGAAACTGATAGGGTTTCAAACAATCCATTTTTCTCTTGAATTTAAATGATATTATCTTATCTGATATATCTAGTTTTCAGATAAAATAGCTTCTAGACCCTTTGAATTTGAATTGACCCCCTTGATTTGCTTGATCGTTTGAATTATTTGGATTTAATTGGATAAATCTATCAATCTCTCCATTTTCTTCGTTAATTACACTGCATACCACTGAACATGAAAAATACATTAAAAAGTAGAGTTTTATTTAAAAATAAATGAAGAAAATGTGACATAAGTGATACAAAATGTGCAATGCGTGCGCACAATCAGTCACCCCCAAACCTAAATTTGATATTATTCTCAATGTAAAAATGTATGCTCAATATGATGAATCATGATGCAAATTCAAAAAGATATTGAAAGAGAAGTGCAAGCATTAAAAACGAACAAGGTGAAGGAAAGATAGTACCTGAAAAAGACGAGTGAACATCATTCATTAATGCCTAGTGGAAAAAGAAAAAAAACAGAAAAAACAAAAACTACTATAATTCAACAATGAATCCCTTAAACGTATAGAGATCAATCCTGATAGACAGGATCTTCTAGAAAGATTTCCTCCACTTCTGAGATCAGATACTCACAATATGACTTTAAACGATGGCCATTCACTTGAAAAGTGGTACCATCTGTGGCATTGTTGATTTTCACTGCACCATCGGGTGAACTTTGTAAACAATGTATAGACCGGTCCAACGGAATTTCAATTTCCCCGATAAGAGATGTAAACATGAATTTTTAAGCAGGACTTTTTTTTTGGCATATACTTTTGAATAATGAACTTATCATGCATCATTTTCATGCGGTCCCTGTACTATTTTGAATATTCATATGCTTCATTTTTTATCTCTTCAAGCTCATCAAGTTGAAATTTTTTAGACTCTCCTGCCTTGTCTAGATCTAAATTTAGGTGCTTGATCTCCCAGTATGCTCTGTATTCTAGCTCGACAAGAGTATGGCAAGCTTTTTCATAGACTAGCCTATATAGGGACATTCTAACAGGAATCTTGAATGCAGTTCGGTATGTTCACAAGGCATCAGACAACTGAAGAGACCAATCTTTTCTAGTGATGTTCATAGTTTTCTCTAAAATGGTCATAATTGTTCGTTTGAAAATTTCTACCTGGCCACTAGTCTGCGGGTGATAAGGGGTGACAACCTTATGATTGATGTAGTATTTTCTCATTAAAGCTTCAAATGTACGAATGCAGAAATAATTTTCACCATTGCTAATGATTGCACGAGGAAAGTCAAAACGAGAAAATACATTCTCTCTCAGAAAATTTACCACAACTTTGTGGTCATTAGATCTACATGCTATCACCTCTATCCATTATGTAATCAACTACCGCAAGGATATACTAGTGTTCATGAGACATAGGGAAGGGACTCATGTAGTCGATGCCCCCAAACATCTAAATTTCGACAATTAAGATCAAGTTTAAAAGCACTTGGTTGAGGAAAATCGGGGCACAGAAAACAGAGTTTTGAAATAAAAAATTAAGAATGGTACTTTGGCTTCCTCAGTTCTACCGTTATAGCTAAGAGGCTAAGCGGTCGTGATCCACAAGCAGGGATGATGAAAGCTTTTCGATATCTTTAATTCACTAAATTGGATAAAAGTCTTCTTTATTTTGAAAAAGAAAAGAAAAGAAAACTAAATCAGCATAAGATATCTTTAATTCACTAAATTGGATAAAAGTCTTCTTTGTTTGAACAAGAAAAGAAAAGAAAACTAAATCAGCATAAGAAGGAGAAAGAGAAGAAGAAACAAAAGAGGGAAAATGTTTGTGGTTTTTAAGGTTGGTTTTAACAGAAATAAAAAATAAAGAAAGTTCTTAGCTAACATTCTACTAAGTATTGCCAATAGTGTACTTACCTCCTAAGATGATTGGCTTAACTTGGATTTTAGGCGACGATTTACCTTGACTTGAAGGAGATCACTGCATAGCCCATAAGAGGAGATTCGAATCCCGTCCACATTACATCATCAAAATTAAAATAATAAGCATAAAATGATACAAATTTTTAGGAGTAAAAATCCATCATCATAAGCTATCAGTGGCTCTTGTAAGAGTAAGGCCTAATCGATGCTATTAAATTCATGTGGATGAAAATCAAACTAGAAGAAATAGAATAGAGGGTTAATAGAAGTTGAGTAATGAAGAAAAACTTAAAACAAGAATAACATAAAGGCAAGATTCGATTAAATTAAGAAACAATGGAATAGAGAATGAAAATTACATCGGTGTCACTCTCAATACATCTTTCTCTCTCTGTCTCATGAATCTCTCTCTAACCTAAGCTACAAAGAAAACAGAAAAATTACAACAAAAGAAAAGAAAAGAAAATCCTACACTAACTATTAAAATCCTACAATAGTAAAACCATAGCCTAAGCTCTCTGCCCTCATTGCCTTTTGCATTTTGTGTGATATTTATAGGAGAAATGAAGTGGAAAAGATATGTAAAGGATAAGCAAAAAATGCTGGCCCAACAATCAAGACCTAGTGGCACAAACACGACCAAAGCCGCATTTACGCGGCAGGGATCTAGCCATTGGGTCAGATCTTTGAGCGCGTGAAATCTCCTGTTCTGTTGCCCAAGATTCTTCAAGTAAGATGTTTAGATTTGAGATCTTCAGTATATCTGCATCAATCCTAAGTTATGAGTTGTGTTCTTTTAAATCCAAATTAATCAGGCTTTTTGGGCTCATTTCTTCTTCTTCTCCATTAATAAATGCATGCACACCATTAAACAAAAAGAAAATTAAATAGCAAAGTTTATTATAAAATAAATATGAGAATATGATAATAATATGCAATATTAGTGAACAATCAGTATTTTATTACGTCATACAATTTTTCCAAATCGTAACAATGATCACAAGATTGACAATAGACAAGAGCGTCGCGAAATAAAGTGGACCAATAAAAATAACACTTTAAAACTTTTGCAGCAGTTTTTTCCCACTGAAATGACCACCACAGGCATGGTCAAGGCAAAATAAAAGAATGTTTTTCGACTCAAAGTCAAGAATGCAACGTCGAATGATCTGATTGGGACATTACCTAAACAAATATAGTTCATCTCAAAAGAACTATTTGACCTTAACTAAGAAACAAAATCGTTCTTGCTTATTCCAAGAATCAGGCATTTGTTTCGTGATAAGGTAATTCACAATGTCAGTATATCATAAAATAGCTGAATGAGAAATAGACATTAACTGCTCATCAGGAAATGTCTCGAGAACAGGAAAAGAATCGAGCGGGGACTCAACCAACAATCTAGACAAGTGGTCAAAGAAAACATTCTCAACACCCTTTTTGCCGTGAATTTTTGAGTCGAATTATTATAGAAGTAAGATCCAATAGATTAAATGAGTTTTAGCATCTTTTTTTGTGAGAAGGTACTTCAAAGCTGCATGATCGATAAAAATTAGGACCTTAGAACCTATCGGTACTGATGAAGTTTGCTAAGAGTGAAAATGACTGCCAACAACTGTTTTTCAGTGATGGAATAGTTGAGTTGGGCATCGTTAAGAGTTTTGGTTGAAGACATTGAGGAAATGAGGCTTTGGGAACAGAAGGTTTCTCTTAAGTGTCAACACCAACTTTATCATCTTTCTTTGTTGACTCCTCTGGGATCTCTTTCTCTTTCTCCTTGTTGAGATTTTCAGAATTGGGGTGATTGTCAGATGAAAGTTGGACTTGGTTGTTCATCCTCTTGCCAGATCGTGAAGTGTAAATAATCTGGACTTCTTTGTTTGTTGAACCAAAACCAACTTCAAATTGACCTTTTGGAGCATTTGGAGAAACAGATTGTCCTCTCGGGTTTGGCACAATCTGACTTGAAAACTTTCTCTCTCCTACAGATGCAGTTATCTAACCAATTGAACCTCAATCTTAGCTATTGCCTGAGAAGTAGCATGATTTATTTGGGCTTGGTTCTAGTTAGTCTGAGCCTGCTCTGCATAAAATATTGGAACATATCCTCTAAAGAAGTTCTTTTTATGGGAGGGACATAAGGAGGGACAGATGGTGTAGCAGCAAATTGGTTCCTTAATTGATTATTGGAAGGTGGTCCTTGAAAAGGTGGTATTCCACCATATCCTTGTCTTTGAGATGGCTTCCAAGAAAGATTTGGATGGTTCCGTCATCCTAAATTGTATGTATCACTGAATGGGTTATTATTTGAATTTCTTATGAAATGCATTGAGTACATTTGCTTATTCAGCTTTGATGACCGGTAACCTAGGACACTGTTCTACCAGGTGGTCATGACTGTCACAGAGGATACAAACAAGGGACACCATAGGCTTAGACGGTTCGGGAGCCGAAAATTGTGCTCCTTTGCTAATCTCTAAGGCTTCAAGTCTTCACACTAGTGCTTCCATTCTGGCATCATTCTCGAAATTGGAATTGATCCTATTGTTGTTGGTAGTTGTGGTGGTGGTGTAGGTTGTTTAGCATCAATACAAACAGGTTTCCATTAACGTATTCTCTGCTCTCTCTTTGAAAAATACTCATGCTTCGTTGGTGATTTTACTTGTGAACGCTCCATTGCAAAAGGACTCGATCATTGTCTTAGTTTGATAATCTAAGCCTTCATACAGAATTTAGATCAAACAAAATTTTTCAAATTCATGGTGAGGACACTTGATTGTTCATAAAAAAGTGCATATTTTTAGTCACATTTTATGTTTATTTTTTATTAAGCACTGCTATTTAATTCATATATTGTTTAGTAATGTGCAGGCCTCCACAATCTAAGAGAAAGCCTACAAGAAGCCCAAAAGCCCACAATTATCATGAAATTAAAGATTAATTAGGAAGATAAAGAAAGCTTCTATTCTCTCCCATTTAAATTTAGAGTTTTAAATTAATTTAATTTAAAATCTGGAAGAAGAAAAGGATATAACAAGATGAATCCTCATCCCAATTAAAAATAGTGGTGGACTTCTATTTAAATATGATTGCTTGCACCACGAGATAAAGATAAAAGGGTGAAAATCTGAATTTAACTCGGATTTAGAAATAACTTGATCTTCAAGTTATCTAGAAGTCTAGAAGATCGATATATTTCAAAATTCGGGGATCAAATGAAGATTTTGAGGATAGATCTCCACATGAACGGACGAGATGAAGCCATGTGCCAAAACGCTTAACCAAACACCACAAAATGTCGCGGCAAGCCCTTTTTTGCCGCGAAAATGTGACAATTCTGGTGTCGCGTGCATTGAGCTTTGGGGCAGGTGTTCTACTACAACTTTACTTCTCAAATCTCCTATAAATACCCCTGAAGAGTAATGGAGGAGAGACATCTCAGAGATTGATATAAGATTATTTGTTAGCCATTTATTTCTGAATTTTCATTGTATTATCTAACTTTTAATTTGAAGAAGAAGATTTTTGAAGAAGAAGAAAGACTTTGTAATTGGCCAGTGACATTCAATAAAAGGTTCATTCTTCTTTTCATCTTTCTTGTTCTTTAATTTCATTATTATTGCTTTAATTTGTTTATTTTTCTTTCTTCTTTTGTAACCCCCTGATCCCTGGTGTACGTATCACCGTATCAGTACGCGATACGACGTACAAATTGATTTGACCTCCGTAGTAGTCCGATTGAGCTAATTTCAGGTTCAAAAATCATTTTCTAATATTTTAGATTTTTCAGGATTTTCTGGACTTTTTCTGGATTAGTTTGAAAAATCTCCGTAGTCGGTGTCGACCGATACCGATAACCGGCTCTACGATTTTTATTTCACAAATGGAGTTGTATTTTGAGGATCCGCTTTCACCATGTGCCTTAGAATCGTGTTATCTACGTTAGGCTATTTTGTGAATTTTTCTGAATTTATCAAAACTCCGGCCAAACCGGTATCGGCGAGACACTCAGGAATTTTTAATTTGTAAACCGGATTGAATTTCTGCAAACCATTTTCATATTACGCCTCAGGATAATATTCTCTATTTTATGTAATTTTTGGGCACCATTCCGAGCTAGTCAAATGTTGACCCTATTAAAATAATATAAATAATTCATTTGTTTTTTTATTTCTTATTTCTTTTTCTCTTCTTCTCCACTCTTCTCCACCGCCTCTGAACCCAACCGACTTACACACCGCCTCTCTCCCCCTCCTCTAAATACAATCCCTCTCTCTCTCTTTCAAACGCTCTCTCTAAAACTCTCTCTCTCCTCTCCCAATTTCTCTCTCTCTCTCTCTCTCTCTCTTCTCTCTCTCTCTCTCTAAAACACTCTCCCCCTTTTTCCCCCCTCTCACTGCAGGCCAGCAGGTGGCCCAGACCCATGCCTGCGGCCGCGCCCCAGGCCGGCGCCGCCGCCGTCGCGCCCCTGCCAGGCCGCGCCACCCCCTTCTTCTTCCTCTTCTTCTTCTTCTTCTTTTCTTTCCTTTTCTTTTCTCTGTTTCTTCCCTTCTCCTCTTTCTCTCTCTCTCCCTCTCACTTTCTCTCTCCCTCACCGTCTCTCTCTCACCCTCGGCCGGAGACGGGACCGCCGCCGGCGGCCGGGACCGCCGGTCGGCCCGCTCTAAAGCAAGCAGCAGCACATGCTGCTGCTGCACCCGTTATGGGTTCACACCCATAAATGGGTGTGAACCCAATAACCATTTGGGTTTATGTGCAACCCAAAACCCACTTGTTCATACCGCTAACCCAATAACCCGTTACCCATTTAACTTAAGTTCCGGGTTTGGGTATTGGATCCAAACCCGACCCGTTTGCCACCTAGACCCGCATCCGAAACCCATAAAGGTAAAATTGCAGAAAACCCCCTGCTACTATTTATTATTTGCATTTAAATATTTTATTACTTTTAGTATTCGGGCGATATCTGGAACATCCGTACTCCGATTTGGCCGATTCTGGATCGTTGCGATCGTGGAAAGAGAGCTACCTTCCCATGGCTAGTTTGTGAGTGTTTTTCTTTTATAAATTATATTTTATCATGTTTAGTGAAAGTGATTGATTGCTTAATTAATAAAACTTGATTATCGGTAAATCATTATAATTATTGTTTACTAAAAATGTCATTGTTGGGAAATCCCTATAATTAAAACATAATAAAACTTGATTTATTCCACGGGATGATTGGTTAGTTAATGAGATTTCCGAAGTTATAATGTTCATGAGTGAAACTAGCCACTAACTTAATAATTAAACTAGATCATTATGTTTAATACTTTGGTGATACCTATATTTAACACTCGAGTAGATGTATAGCCATATTACACCGGACATGGTGTTTCCATACAGCGCATTGTATATGCACGTCCATCTGTTACATAGAGATTTGTTAGACTAAACATTAGTGTGCATACACTCGGAACACCGTGACTTACATATTCTGTCACACGGGACACTGTTATCGCATGTACATGTATCATCGTTGCACAGATACTATGACACGTCACACTATTATTTCATATTCATATCCCACCGATATATAGATGCACCACTTCACAGAATACCATCATTTCATATAGTGTTATCATCGTTACATGGATTCTCGGCATATCACTGTTACACATGCATGTATGGTTTCTCTATTCTTGTCATATGGATCCCCATTCATATTACATGTATTATTGTTCCATGTTATCCCCGTATTCCTGTTATACGATTGTTTCCCGTTACTGATATTGTTATTCCCGTTACTGGATACATGAGCTGTTGATATGCGATGTGTGGAATCCACATCTATTGTTCCCGTTTCCCGTTATCTTGTTCTATGCTATCAACAGAGCTCAGGTCCTGTTATCATGTTACCCGTATCATGTAATGTAATTATTCTTATTACATTGTATACTTGACATATCAGATCATAAAGCTAACTTGGGTATGGGGGAGACTTGACGGTTGATTAGATCTTATCGGGTGATGTACTGGATCCATATTGTTCTCCCACTGCAGGGGATGGTAGTGCTACCTACCGATTGTATAGCTCCATGAGCTCCCGTTACTTGATTATTGTTCCCCTCTTAGCGGAGGGCCCTGGTCTCAGCAGCCAGGGGTTTGTTTAAGGTCGTGATCCCGGGTATGCACGGGATACACCTACCCGATAAGAGCTCTTCGACCATGGGTTTCCAATTAACATAATAAAATAGTATACACAATAGTGACGTCGGGAACACTTGTTATTTGGTCACTCTCTCGTTTGGATAATGGTACCCGTAGGCCATGTCCGGATGGGTTCGACTGGAGTGCGGGCTCCAGTATGAACTGCCAGTGGTATGAGACGCTGAAAGAGATTGATTAAAATACCAGGTGGTGCTGATTGTTATTATTGTATAAATCACATGACATACTCGACTCCTGTATATTATTGTCTCTTTCTATTGTTACTATTCCTGATATGTTATCCACAATCATGTCATCTGTATACCTTGTTACATGTTCTTATATTTGTTACACTCGATGTCGTATTTGCTATTCATGGATGCATATACTCTGCATTGCATTTGAAATATTTTTATTACATATTTAACCTATTTCTATTACTTTTAGTGTTCGGGTTATGTTGTTCTATTGCATTTATTCTGCTTTATGTATACCTTACAGACATCAGTACTATATCGTAGGGTTATGTTGCATATGCACATCTGCATGTTCATTTACATCACGTCATCACTATACAACAGTATTTATTATATAAAACTGGATACTACTGTAGACCTGACCCGATGATAACCTGCTAGGTAGTGATGGTATTAAAAGATGACATGTTTATATATTTCTACTGCTTATTATATGCTTATTATATGGTATCACTATTACAACATCATGTATTATATATTATTATCGTGCTTGTATTACTATAGTATATATTACTGCCTCCTTCATTTTACCACTCACTAGGTCGCTTTCTGACGACCCTGGGTTTGCGTGCCCAGATTGAAGATTCGAGATATCATACTATCAGATATGTCATTGGATTCACATAGGGGACTTATCACCTATACGATTCATTCACATAGGGGACTTATCACCTATACGATTCATAGGTATCTTGGTTCTTTTGTCTTATTTTCTTATTTGTCCATGTTTCTTTATCTATCATGCTCACTGATCTTTTCTGCAGGTATTCTTGTACTTATTTAATGCTGGAACTCTCGTGTATATGGAGGCTATTTCCTGTACTGAGGCTTAACGTACGCGCGAGGGTGTTTTCACCCTGCGTATGTACGTTGCCATAACGTCCCCGTATTATTGGGATCGGGGCGTTACATCTTTTCTTTTGATGCAAATTTTCTCTCTCCATTATATATCTTGTTAAAAATAAAAATATGATTAACTAATTTATCTTGTAGTTTACTAATCTCTCAATCAACTTAATTTTAGTCTAACAGATGAACTGATTGAACTCTATACTTGTTTAAAACCCTAGAATTAAATTGTTGTTCTTGAAGATGAATAATTAGTTAAGTTGAACTTTTAATGTTGCACCTTTTAATGGTTACTCTTAGTTCATATTTAGATACTTTGATAGCATCATGTTAGGTTTAAAAGACTTTTCTTATGCTATACTTAGAAACTAAGATGAACTAAAGTTTAATTTTATTTAGTGTCTTCACTCATCTTATTTGATTCTTAATCAAAACCCTAGGGTAGATCTTTATAGATTCCACATGATATTATCCCTTCTTAGACTAATACTTGATTGTGGTAGATGATTAGTAAACTATAATATCTTTTGCTTAATTATATCCCTTACTTACAACAAAAAATCTCTTTTTCCAAGCTATATGTACACAGAAATCGCTCCGAAAATCTTCCATGCATCCCTCCATGTGGATCGACCCGTCTAGCCTCTGCTACACTATTACATTGAGAAGAGACTAAGAACTTTCTGACCTTAACTCTTGACTTTACTTTCAATACATTTTCTGTTCTTAATCAAAATTTTGGCATCGTTGCTGGAGAGGGAACGATATGATATTCTCTAGGACTACTTTTTTCTGCTTCTGTTTGTAGGATCTGATAACAGGAAAACTAACTACAGTTAAGGACATATAGCTACTCTGTGCCTCTGCCCTAGAAGGCAGAGCAACAGAGCATACTAAATAGCCGCACAAACATGGCAAAAGTTGCGTTTCCGCGGCTTTGGTAGATTACTACTGATTCATCTTTTGCAGGTCTGCTACAAATTGCAATTCTGCATACTGTTTTGATAGTTTTTCTCTGTGATCATCCTGCATACTGCTAACTAATAAATAGTAACCCATTAGTTGATTAACTTTAAAAAAAAATTTAGACTCTTTCATCAAGGGCACGTGTCTATTTAATTTTTTAATTATGTTGAAGAGTGCTGGCGACAAGGTACGTCTACATTGTATATAGTATAGGAATCACTTTTTGGTTGATTAACTGCTTTAGTGAATTCTTTTTTATTGCTTTACACGTGCACTAAATCATTTTAAGGGCAAAACCCATAAGCAACATAAGGTGGGGACGACATTACCCTTTCTTGCCCACAAACCACTTCCATTCTCACAACACTAACCCTAAAATTAAAAATTGACTAGACGTTGGCCTTAGGTTAACTTGGGCTCATTAAGAGATTGACTGAAAGAGGAAGTTGTTCGAAATTAACTCTTGCCAAATTGGTGAGTAGGTTGGGGATTGAGAGGCGAAACCTCGAAGGCTGGTGGTTTGGCATAATTAGGCCAGTTTTTACGGATACCTCCCACCGATCTTGCCACGTATTTTTTGATTTTAAATTTTTTTCTTCTTGATTGATTAGGTGAACTTAATTGTTAGCTGTGCAGGTCAGCTTAGTCGAGTGACCCAGCCACATCTAGACTAATTAGGAATAGTTCATCAACCAAGCCCAAACTCGATCTACACATGACACAACCCCCATCTCTACAAGATAGGTTTTACCCTATTAGAACCTCACTTCCATCTTACATCCAACTTCCATTGATTGGTGACAACAACTTTAAGCTCAAGTTTCAATTCATCAATACACTCCCCAAGTTTCATGGACTAGAGTCCGAAGATGCATATTTCTTCATAAAAGAATTTGAGAAAGTATACCAAATGATAAAACTACCCAACCATGTAGATGATGCTATTAGGTTATGATTCATCCCATTTTCCCTTAAGGACTTAACCAAGAAATGGCTCTACAGCTTGGAGGCCGGATCTATCACATCGTGGGACAATTTTGTCAAGGTCTTCTTAAAAAATTCTACCCTACCTACAAGACCGCCCATTTGAGGAAAAACATAACGCAGTGCAAGTAAGAACCCAACGAACCATTTTAGAAATATTTTGAACGTTCTTATCCAATGCCCTCATCATGACGTAGAGAGTAGCGACTATGCTAAATTCTCTATGATAGTTTAGATTATCAAAATAAAACTCTTCTTGAAATCATGTGTCGAGGAAAGTTCATGAAAAAAGATGAAAATGAAGGGTGAGAGTTATATGAAGATCTAGACAAGAAACCCTACAATAGGAACCTACCAATGAAAAGTCTAGGACTGCAAACCCTATCCTTCAAAAAGAGGTCACCACTTAATAGAAGATTTCATAGCAACTGAGGCTAAATTCACTAATATTATGCGAAGACTAGAAGCCATGGAAGCTAAGAGGTCAGTTTCGGTGAGCCAAGTCAACCCAACACTGTCCCCAACGGCAGGCTGCACTTACTGCCAAGCGATGAATCATGTGTTTGAGGAGTGTCCAGTTTTTCAGGCTCAACAGATGTTGTGAGCCTATGAATGCGCCTTTTCAAGGCCCCATTACAATCCCTATGCTACAACTTACAATCCTGGCTGAAGTAATCACCCGAATTTCTCATGGAGCTAAAATAAACACTTCCCCTTTCCAACCATCTGTCCAATTTTTTCGATTATCAACAAACGTTTCCCAACCAAGTTTTCCAATCCTCCATCCAAGGTCCCCAATATGAAGAGAAGTTAACCGATTTGGAGAAGATTCTTGCATCTTTCATGCAAAATATAGGACAAGCCATATCTAGGTTAAAGATTCAAATGAGTCAGTTAGCCGACCCCCTAAGTGAAAGACCCAAAGGAACTTTACCTAGTCAATATAGCAAATCCTAGGAACTCTAGTCAAGCTCATTTAGCTTAAGAGGATCAAATAAACTAATATAATTTGATTCATACATTGCGGTTAAGAAAATAAGTTGATAACCAAGTGTCAACAGCATCAAATTCAACACAAGCATCCACCCCTCTCCTAGTCTCACTCCACCTCCATTTGATTTCAACAACACTAAAAAAGACAAGTCAGCTGAAAATATGCACAAGCCTATAACACCTTACCTAAATAAGCTTAAAAACAAATAAAGTGCATAAATGGATAAGGTATCTGAGAATTTTAATCAAGTCAAGATTAACGTTTCTCTTCTTGATGTAATCCAACAAGCTCCTAGCTATGCCAAATTCTTTAAAGGTATGTGCACCAAGAAGAGAAAGACTAATGTGCCCAAGAATATTTTTCTAGCCACTAACATTCGTGAGCTGTTGTCCAATCAAATCCCTGTCAAGTACAAGGATCCCGGTTGCCCTATCATTTCTTGCACAATAGGTGAAACTGTAATTAATCATGCATTCCTTGATTTGGGTGCAAGTATCAACTTACTCTCTTTCTCAGTCTACCAAAAGGTTGGGTTGGGCGAGCTTAATCCGACTAAAGTTACAATCCAATTAGCTGACCGATCTATAAAAATTCCCAAAGAAGAAATTATTGATGTCCTTATCCGGGTTGGAGAGTTTATCTATCCAGTAGATTTTATTATTCTTGAGACCCAACCTGTCTCTAATCCTTGGTCTTAAACTCCCATTATCTTTGGGAGTTCGTTCTTTGCAACTGCAAATGCGATCATCAATAGTAGGAATGGATCCATGAAGTTAACCTTTGGAGGCATGACTAAAGAGGTCAATATTTTCAACCTAGAACAACAACCTCGTAAGATAAAAGACCAAATGTTTAAGGTAAACTTCATTGAGAATAATTGTGAAGATGAAAGTGAAGGTATAGAGAATGAACCTCTATTTCTTGATGAGTTATTTAGGGATGAATATGATTATATTAATGAGAAAACATATGTTGGAGATCCTGATTTTAGAGTCTCCTTTAAAAAAAGGAAATTTGATTTGAATGTCTTCAATTTCAATGAGCAAATCAACGATATATTGCATGAGAATATAATTCAAGAACCTTTAATTGACCAAATCTTTGAAAACCTCTTTGAAGAAGAGCTCATGTGTTTGGAAGAACCGTTTAGGGATATTTTGGTTAATTATACACCTCCAAGGGAAAATATTGATCTAAGTTTTGAGGAGATGTATGGAACTGAGCTAAAATTTCTAGGTATTCACAGTAAGAAAGTTCCAATTGAAAGGCGTGATGGTAATCATTTTTTGAGCAATGGCTGTAGACATATAGGAGGCAGAGTTTAAAGAAGATGAGACTGGGGAGGAAGAGAGCTAAAATGGCAAAAAGATTGGCCTCCCCACTGTGCCTTAAAAAGAGAACCCATTAATGATGAGAAGCGAGCTAAAGGGATGAGACATAAAAAGATTTAGGTGTGGGAGAAACATGATGTTGTACATATTTTTATATATTATTTTTTATATGCACCTCTTTTTACACTTTGTTTCATGTATTCATGCATTACAGTTATACATTGAGGATAATGCATGAGATCGGTATAGGGGAGGGTTCTAAAATAACTAACATAACTATAAAAAAAACTTTTTAGAAAGTTAACAATATTTTGACATATTTTTTTGTAAGAAATTAAGTCAATTTTAAGGAATAGAAGAATCGTAATTAGGATTTCTTATACTTGATCAAAACAAGATGATTTGTATGATTTCTAGGGTTAGGAAGATAATTTGAAAAAATAATTTACTCTTGATCTTTACCTTTATGAAATATGCACACTTTATACACTTACATACTTAGGGGTCAAAACAAAGATTCTTATGCCTTATAAAAAAATAAAAAATAAAAATATACATATATATCAAAAATTCTCTGATTAAGTTGGGTATTTGTCCCTCATAAAGTATAAGTATTCACGCCTAAAAGCGGTCCATATAATAAAACCCTTAATTTTGTGGTCTTGTTTGCTCGAGTCCTTAAGTCCTTGGGGTGTTTTCTCACCGGTGCCCCTGGTTTGGGCGTCACCGACTAAAGGCTCATTACATAGGCAGATTAGAAAGCCTAATAGAACCAAGAAATAATATCACCAAATATATAAAAAGAAAAGCAAAATAAGGCATAAGAGTTAAAGTTTAAGAATCTCTATTTAAAATATTCATAGTTACGAAGGTGCATATGATTTTGGGTAAAGTAATAAATTAGATGAGAAATATAAGTTTCACCCCTTACCTTGATTGATAATAAGTTTTTGAATAGAGACTAAGTTTAGGAATGAAAAATTATGTTTTCTTATAACTTATAGATTACTTGAACTCTTCCAATAATACTTCAAATATTTTCTCTCCTTTTCAAAATGCTTTTCAAAAATACTAACATTTTTTCCTTCCTTTATCGATTTTGTGGGTGTAATTTACTGAAAACCCTCACGAGACAGTACTAGTCCTCTAGGGGGAACCTAGAGTTTTAACAGCTTATTGTACGTGCTAAGTGCAATCGTGATTTTTACGAAAATGAGATTAGGATAGTTAGATTAGTTTTTTTTTGTTTTACTCGAGGACGAGAAAAAGATAGGTGTGGGTGTATTATTGTTCATAAAAAGTGCTTATTTTTAGTCATATCTTCATGTTTATTTTTTATTAAATACTGTTTTTAATTCATTTATTCTTTAATAATGTGCAGGCCTTCACAATCCAAGAGAAAGCCACAAGAAGCCCAAAAGCCCACAATTATCATGAAAATAAAGATTAATTGGAAAGATAAAGGAAGCTTCTATTCTCTCTAATTTAAATTTGGGGTTTTAAATTAATTTAATTTAAGATCTAGAAGAGAAAAAAGATGAACAAGATGAATTCTCATCCCAATTAAAGGTAGAGGTGGACTTTTTTTTAATTTGGTTACTTGCACCACAAGATAAAGATAAAGAGGAGAAAATCTGAATTTAACTCAGATTTAGAGATAACTTGATCTCCAAGTTATCTAGGAGATCGACATATTTCAAAATTCGGGAATCAAATGAAGATTCTGAGGATAGATCTCCACATGAACGGACGAGATGAAGCCACGCGCCAAAGCGTGTCACCAAACGCCACAAAATGCTGCGGCAAACCCTTTTTACCACAGAAACACGGTAATCCTAGGGCCGCGTGCGTTGAGTTTTGGGAGAGGTATTCTATTGGGACTCTACTTCTCAAATCTCTCATTAATACCCATGAAGAGCAACAGAGGAGAGACATCTCAGAGATTGAGTATAAGATTATTTGTTTAGCCATTTATTTCTGAATTTTCATTTTATAATCTAGCTTTTAGTTTGAAGAATAAGATTTTTAAAGAAGAAGGACTTTGTAATTGGCCAGTGACAATTAATAAACGTTCAGTTTTCTTTTCATCTCTCTTGTTTTTTAATTTCATTGTTATTACTTTAGTTTGTTTATTTTCCTTTCTTCTTTTCTTTTTGATGCAAATTTTCCTTCTCCATTATATATCTTGTTAAAAATAAAAATATGATTAACTAATTTATCTTGTAGTTTGCTAATCTCTCGATCAACTTAAGTTTAGTCTAAAAGATGAACTGATTGAAATCTATACTTGTTTGAAACCCTAAGATTAAATTGATATTCTTGATGATGAATAATTAGTTAAGTTGACTAATTTAGGGTTGCACTTTTTAATGGTTACTTTTAGTTCATAGTTAGATACTTTAATAGCATCATGTTAGATTTAAAAGACTTTTCTTATGCTATACTTAGAAACTAGGATGAACTAAAGTTTAATTTTATTTGGTGTACTCAAATTAGGGTTTATATTATTCTTTACTCATCTAATTTGATTCTCAATCCATACCCTAGGGTAGATCTTTATAGATTCAACATGATGTTCTCCTTTCTTAGACTAATACTTGATTGTGGTAGATGATTAGTGGACTATAATTTTCTTTGCTTAATTAAATCCCTTACTTACAACTAAAATCTCTTTTTTCAAGCTATCTGTGCCGAGAAATCATTCTGAAAAACTTCCTTCGCATCCCTCCTGTTGATCGACTCGTCTGGCCTCTGCTACGCGGTTACATTGAGAAGTGACTAAAAACTTTCTAATCTTAACTCTTGACTTTACTTCCAATACATTTTCTGTTCTCAATCAACACTCAAGCAAAAGGTCCTTAAATCTCTCAAAGTACGTGAAAAATGTCTCCCTTCTTATTGATGAAAGGTGTTAAGGTTTGACGTACAGAAGCAATCTTCTACTTTGAATAGAATTTTCTATAAAAGGCTTCAGCTAGATATACTCAAGTGGTGATCGTTCCAGGATGGGGAGAGAGTAACCAAGCCTGGCTTATTTTTAGGGAGAATGGGAACAACATAAGTTTTAGAGATTTCTCAGTAATTTGATTATATTTCATGGCTCCACAAATGTCCTTAAATTTCCTAACATATTGGTGCGGATTCTTGTTGGTCAACCCTCGAAAAACTAGAAGCATCTGTATCATGCTGGATTTGATCTTGGAATTTGATGTAAGGGTCGGTAAAGTGATATAAAAAGGTTGAGTGAACCTTGTAGGATACATATAATCTTTTAAGGTTATTGACGGGGTTGATTTGCATCGCCCATTGTATCAGAATGGAGAAAAGATCAACAGAAAGGTCGGGAACAAGGATGGATTCTAAACGACCGTATGACCATTAACACGGACCCACTGTGGCATGAATCAAGGTACTGTCCTGAAGAAAGATTTAAGTTCTAGAAAAGATTGCACATACAAATAACTCATTCAAGCAATTCCAATCAAATTGTTTCTTATCTTGAGCTTAATTTGAAAGTAATTAATTTTTAACCACTAATCTTAAGAGAATAAGTTCTCCCTAGTTAAACAGTTCCTAACTGAGTTGGACGAATTGTGGGCTGACCAGTTAAAGTTTTCAAACAAACGATTCAGTCCTATCTCCAGGCCAGGCACCACCGCAATAGCTAAACCCTTTCTAAGACAAAGAAGTTCCTCTTCGAAAGTTTGAAAGTGATCACTGAAATGTTCCCACAATAGATCCACTTAATGAGCTTAAAATCCTAGCGGTCAAGTTCTAATTGATTTTAAATTAATTGAAACTCAGGAGAAACCTATATTAGATTATGATTTTTGAGCCAAAGAACGGGTAATAAAATCCTGACCATATGTGAAAGGGGATAGCTCTTAGATTTTAAATTAACTGAAACTCAGGAGGAACTTATATTAGATTGTGATTTTTGAGTCAAAGAACGAATAATGAAATCCTGAACTTATGTGAGGGGGGACAGCTCTTAGATTTTTTTTAATAATGTAAAAATGCACTAATGCATCACCATTTCAATCAAAAGTACTTTCAAAACTCACTGACCGAAGATTCGTGGGCATAGTTAGAAAGATATAAACATTTCCGACGACTCTAAAGCAAGCAATATTGTTTTAAGCAATGCAATTAATAAGCAAGCAAACAAGCACCCCTCCTATCTGTGCAAATTTCTAATTGTCTCAAGGAATTTTCCTGCAAAACAAGTTTAAAAATTAAATCTCAGGGATAATAAAGAAAAAATTTTTTAATTTTTTAATTTAAAATTTTTTAATTTTTTTTTACAATTAGAAAAATTTAAATATCGATTTTCAAAAATAGTTTTTTGATACAAGTCCCCGACAACGGCGTCAAAAATTTATTGCGGCTCGAATGTTGTGAAAGTTTTCGTCATTGTTTTCACCACATAAATTATAAAAATTAAATCTTGCTTTTAAATTTTTAGAAAAATAGCATAGTGGAAAGAAAAGGGTCGAATCAACAGAGATTTATAGAAAATCATAATTTAAAATCCGAATTTTAATTTTATCTAGTTGGAAGTTTGCGAATGAATTATTTGGATTTCGTTAAATTGTTTTAGCAGTTAAGCTTCAAGATGAATTAGAATCAACGAGATGAAATAAGAAATAAAAAATATTACCCTATAGGAGGCATTAATTGGAAAAAAAATAATAAGAAAAAAAGACTGAGAGAGAGAGGGAGATAGGAAAAATGAAAGCCGGATTTAACACAATGTCTTGAATCTCATCAAGTTCAATTGTGAAGAGGCCAACTACCCGAGTCCTCATCCCTGCATTATGAAAAAATTGATTAAAAAGAAAACAGAAGAGTGAAAACAAACACAACACAATCAATAAAAGAGTTTAAAAGTAAAAGAAACTTCTCTGTTATATTAAATTTGTAGCTAACAATCTTCGAGTACAAAAGAGTTACATAAGCTCTCTCTAAAGAAAATAAACACATCAGTCTCTCTAATTTAACAGTCTAGTTAATCTACTGCTAATCTCCTCCTCTTCCTTTTGATGCTCTCTGCCTTCTAATTATAGTCTCAGACCCGAGCTCCCCTATGCAGTTGCGCCAACAAGGGGCAAGATCCAAAACTGCTCTGTGAAATCAAATCCCAACCCAACCTCCAATAAAATCAAATCTCAACTCATTTAATCCCAACTACAATCCACGTAATCCTCCAACAAAAAAAAAACTAAACTCCTCTGCCAAACTCAATTCCAACTGCATATGATATTCAAGTTTTACAAGGAAAAACCACTAAAAATAATTATTGTAGAACCACCCTCTCTCGTCTCAATAGCCGCACCCTCTTTTTCCTATATAATAAAGGAGTTTTTACATAAAACCCTCAAAAATAACTTATTATTACAAATAACTCATCCCTAGCTAGGACAGATTCTGTAAATGATCGATATGGCCAGTCAAATGGATGAATCAGCAAGTACACTCAGCATGAAAATTGTACATTTTCGAATTCTCTTTTTGCAACCACCTTGAATGACATTGTTTGGAATTTGGTAGAAGATATTATGACCAAAATACCTCAGCATGTTCAGAAACACCCTTCGATCTTCATTTGTTCGAAATCAGTCCATTCCATTTGCTTTTTCTCTTTTTCTTGTCATTGGGCACGTGCACTGAAATCTGACTAACACATATCGAGTAGCATTATTTTGATACATAAAATAGATAAATAAGAGTATAAAAGTAAAATAAAATAGTGCTAATCACAAGTCATGTTTGGAGAAGAAGAAATGGACATTCAAAAGGTTATAAATATAGGATCTCTACCAAGAAGAAAAAGGTAAGCAAAGAGTGTGAGTTGAGCCCTACATTGGAGAAGTATTGGATGCCCACTATCATCCTCGTCTTCATTCTTACCAGAGCTCCAGCCATGACTGCTTTAGTTCAATAAGTATTTTTTTCTGCCTTTTGATATTTTATTTGTAGTTACCTCTCTCTTCCTCCTTTTAAACTCCAACTGGAGTGATCATCTTTTTAATAAAAAGTTATTCTTTTATCCTTCTTCTTTATCTTGATTTCTTAGTTGAGTTTTACTGCTTTTATAATTTAGATCTATTGCTTTTCTAGATTAGATTTTTAGAGTAATCTTTCTTCCTTTCTCCAGTTATAGGTAAAAATAACTCTCATAATTTGGTTTTAAAAGAAAAGGTAAAAAAATAACTCAGATAAAAAATAAGAACGTAGCTTGGAGATTTAGATAAAGATTAAGGTGATGTAATTTTCTTAGTTTTCAAATTGTGATTCGATAATCTATATTGTCCTATACTAGAATTGTCTCAATGATATGCAAAGTAATTTTATTTTGATATTAATATCTTGCAATATTTTTACTTATATTCATCTAATTGGAAAACTATAATCTTCACGCACACAAAATAAAAGATATCAAATGGCATTGTTGCCAGTTTGAAGCCAAGGAACTACGCATATTTTTATCCTTCTCCAGAATTTCTCAATAGATCCGCTTCTATAACTCCATCTTTTTCTAATTTTTTTTCTCAATCTGAACTTTAGGTTAGTTGCCACTAGTTTAGAAAAGAGAAATACAAAAAATTACTGCTTTTCTTTCCACACCATTAATCACACCATTAGGATCAAAAAAACAAAAAGAAAAAAGAAATAAAAAATAATGAAACACTCTGCTTAAGACTTCTGCTTTGAATTAATTTGTTTATTAGTGTAAGTCATATTTTTGCATAAAGGCACAAACCCCAACAACATACAGTGAAGATTTCATCACCTGTTCGTAGCTCACAAACAACCAATTTCCTTGCATTTTTAGACCCCTGGCCTAAAAACATTTAAACATAAATATCAATTGTTAGAGTCACCTAGGGTTTACGGGCTCGTAGGACCTCTGAATGAACATAGGTCTTTAATAAGCCTAGTGAGTGTATTCAGACTTGTGGTGTCTAAGAAGATCATTTCCTCGCTATATCGGCTAAGGTGAATTAATACTTAAGCAGGCTTGGAGCTACACCACTTACTGGGGAATTAACTGACCATATTTTTGACCTTATACTGGTAAATCTTTGCAATGTTGAAGGAGTTGGGAGCGGTTTAGTATAGGGAGGTTTTTTTTTCTCTTAATCACTAGAAAATAAATTGCAAGCCTTAAACTTAAAAAGATAAATCTCAAACCAATTTTGGTGTGTTTGTTTGATTGTTTGTTTGTTTGACCCAGTGTATGCCCGATTGGATACATTCGGGTACTAGATTAGTTCATTGTCCTAGCAAATCAGATCTTTCCATTGAGTGCAACAATCTTTTAAACATAGGTGACAATACTGACAATAGGATTTAGGAGCGACCACTCATGGATTATTTCACTCCTGTCACTGCCAATCATTCGAATTGTATAGTTCTCCCAATGGTTAAGGCTATCCAATTCGAGATCCGTTCGACCATAATTTCTATGCTCCCTAACTTTCATAGTTTGGATCAAGAAAGTGCCTACACTCATTTAGGAAAATTCCTTGTTGTATGTAATACCTTCAAGAATTAGAACATCAGTGTTAATGGAAGTCATCTCAGTCTTTTTCCATTTTCTATTCAAAATTCTGGCACACGATGGCTCGATTCTCTTCCTCCATATTCTATCACTTTCTGGGAGGAACTGGTCAAAAAATTCATGATCAAATACTACCCTGTCAGTCTGACAAATTCAATGTGAAAAATCATTCAAGAGTTTAAGCAAAAACCTACTGAGAAATTCCCTGAAACACGGGACATCTTCTCCTTGGATGTCCCCGCCATGGTATCGATAAGAGTCAGCATGTCCAATATTTCTATAATGGCTTAACCTCCACTTTTTGTACTTTGGTGCAATCCATGCACAAAGGAAAATTCATGGCATTGACTCTGACTAAAGCTTACACATTTCTAATGGAATTAGGAGAAATATACAAAGATGAGATTCTGGGTTAGATACATCTGATCAAGTAGCTAACCGAGGAGGCATGTATGAGATTAAATCAGACCCTAAACTTAAGTCTATCCTACAGAGCTTGAACAAGACAGTTGAGGGTATAGCTTTCAGTATCAAAGAATTCAAGTCCAATTCTGCCTCTGTTTTTGAAGTCCAATCTGAACAATATATTGACCAGTGTTAACTATATCACATGGTCAATAACATTGTGCCACAACGTCCATACTAAACCTCTCCTCCCCCTCAAGATGAGTGATCGGGGAAAAATCGCGCACGAAAAGTGTATGTTTTGAAATCAAGAGTTAAAGTGTGTGTGCTTTGGCTTCCTCGATACTTCCCTTATAGCGTAAAGGCTAAACGGGTCGAATTCACAGGGACAGGAAGTGATAGAAGCTTTACCAGAATGTTCACGTGTATGTTAAATATTCTTCAATGTTTTAAAGAATGAAAAGAAAAGAAAACAAAGAATGAAAAGAGAAGCGTACGGTGAAATACAAAGAAGTGAGAAATATAGAAAAGAATTTATTTGTGATTTTTTATTGTATATCTAAAACAAAGTAAAAAAAAAAAAAAAACTCATGGCTACTAACTGCTAATGACTCCACTAACATGCTAACCTCTTAATAATAGTTGCCTCATATGTATCCTTGGTCATCACTAGTCCTTGGTTTAAGAGCGTTTCAAAGTATGACCCATACGATAACTTTCACATCCAAACTCGACATAACAAGTAGAAGCTACACTTAAACTGATTACACACATTTATTACATTATTCTTTATTTATTTCCATATTTATCATATAATAAATCTGTTAAATTCCTTGTCTTAAATGTCTATTTTGTAGAAGATAATCATGAGGAGAAAGAGGATAAAATCAAATAAATATAAGTTAAATTCAGATTTAACTAGATCTATTTGGTTAAAGGAGGATGATCCCAAATCTAATTGGTTAAATTTAGTTTTTGATAAATAAAATGGTTAAATCTAAAGATCAACTGAAGATAACATCAAATACAGAGTTTAAATCCAAAGGAATAAATGGATAGAGAGGAGATCAACGGATGAGATGAAGCAAATTTGACTTATATTCTAACTGGATATATTTAAGTATTTGAATCATAACTTTCTCTACCGAAATTCAGATCTAATGATTCAAGATGATCCAGAAAGAAGACTTAAAGGGCTACAACTTTTAAGTTGATCACTATTTCTAATTCTGTCATTTGATAAGTTATATTCAGCAATCAACACGCCAACAAGCTGCAGATCAGAACTGAATATCCACATCAAATCAAGTTTGGAGATAATGGGAGGATTCAAATTCAGAAATATCTAGTTTTTCCATCTTCATACTCCTCTAACCTCTGCATTTCTCTTATAAATACCTGTAATCTCAAAGGCAAAGAGGAACGACCAAGCAGAGAGTAGAACTTAGGCTAATTTATAGTTTGCAACTTAGGACTTTTTATTTTCTTTTATGTAATTTTTATTTTATTTATGTAACTGAGAGGAGAGGAGAGTTTTATGGAGGAATAAGAGCAAACTTTCACTGAGGGTGACACCGGTATAAGTGATCTTTTCTTTCATTGTTATTTGAATTGAATCAAAGTTTTCTTTTCTTTTCTATTCTTGTTTTTGTTTGCTTCCCTCTTTTGTATTTGTGAATCCAAATGAAACCGATAGTCTCGAAGTTGCCTTGCCCTTGCAAGTGTCATTGATGGCTTATGGTGATGGATATCCATTTCTATGGTAGTGTAACTCGCCCCTTCATTGCATAGTATAAATCGGGAATGGGGAAGATCCTATTTGTCACACTTTGCTCGCCTTCAAATAAAGGTATATCATCGATACGGGTCAAAGGTAAACAGGCGTCGAAGAGGTAAGTAAGTTTTTTTTAGGTTTTAATTTTTTAGTGTAAATCACCAACACCATCAACACCCAACTCTTTTATCACTCTTTTCAATTTCTTTATAAATATTCATTTTCTATTTTCTCTACCTTTTTAATCTACCACTTTCTTTTTAACTTAACTTTAACCTATTTTTTTTCTTTTAAAGAACTAAAAGAAGATCTTTAACCATTGAATGTAACTTAAAAGAGAACTTGTTAAAAAAAGCTTCTATCATTAGTCCCTCCTTATGAATCACGGCCCACATAGTCACTTACTATTGTGGTAGTATTGAGTACTTGCACTCTTTATTCTAAGTTCTGAAATTTTATATTCTTGGGTGCAGGTAAAACCTCAATCAAATTTTGGCGCCATTGTCGGGGAGGGACGGTAAGTAATTCTCTTTTTAATTTATATTTTTGGTTAACTTTCTTCATTGTTCTTGGAGTACAGATTTAACAAATCAAAAAATTTTGCTGCAGTGAACATATAAGTGGCCCTGGACTCTGCTCAAGGAAGCAAAACCCAGAAGCCCTCAGATTTGCTACATTCATATGGAAATCTGAGTGAACTACTAACCTGTATTTTTTACAGGTTAACTGAATTGTAAAGTTTAATATCTATAGCTATTTATTCTCTTGTTTGACTCGCTGTATATCTATTTCTAGCACAACAGTAAAAGATTGATTGTAAATGCTAAAAATGATTTAGACTTTGCATTTAGGCGCATGTCTATTTCATTACATTTTCTATTTACTGTTGAAGAGTGCTAGAGCCAAGGTATGTGTGCATAGCATTTAGCATAAGGTTCATTCTTGTATGAAATATTGCTTGAGTGTTACTTTTTTTTTCTATATACTTGTACACTGCATTAAATTGATTTAAGGGCTTATCCTATAAACAAGATAAGGTGGGGAAGTCATTACTGCCCTTAGCCCGCAAACAATCTCTTCACTCACTAACTCAAGCCTAATTAAAACTGAGTAGACGTTGGCCCTAGGACATCTCGGACTCAAATAGGAGACTGACCTAAGGGGGAAGTTGATTTGAATTTGACTCTTATCAAATCGGTGTCTAAGGTTGGGGATTGAGGGGCGAAACCCTGAAGGTTAGTGATTTGGCTTAATTAGTCCTGTCACTTTTGCGCGGATACCTTCCTCAATCTTGCCCCTACCTGGCCGATTAACTTGTGGTCAGATTTAACAATATACTCCTCGTGGACAGTCTAACCAGTTAGGAGTCATCTAGCTCTAAGATCTACCCTAACCTAGTTTAGAATTTTTTCTTTTTATTTGTTTGCTTATTTTTTTTTTCTGTGTTTAACATTTCCTTTGTGATATGGCTTATAGCAATAATTTTTTCAATTTTAATGGTAATCCATATTACACTCCGACCTCTTTTTCAGATATTACTAACCTGGCATATCATAACTTTAACTGACCTAGTGTGCCGGTTTAGTCTTATCCAAATCAATATAACTCATACCCCCAATCTTATGACTATAATTTCTAAAATAATTTCAACTCTTCACAGAATCAATGGGGATTCACCTCTCCAGAGTCCAATTTTCAGCCAACTTCTCCTCCTTATCCACCTTGTCCACAATATTTCCAAGATTCATATTCAATTCCACCAGTTCAAAATAGAAAACCATCAATCTTGAAAATGAGTATGCGTGAGTCAAGCAACAATCACAAAATCTGACGGACTCACAATTTCACCACAAATTCCAAAACAAAACTTCACCATTTCAAGTCCAATCGCAACAAAACGATGAACCAATTGACAATGAAAAGCAGCTTGAAGCCATGACTCAGGCTCAAATCTATCGTAATCATGACATAGACCTAATGGTCCAAACCCTCCATTCTCACCGTTTGACCATTTCTGATGTCGCTAACCATTCTGTTAGAGCCGAAGAATCATGTTGTTTTGGAAAACAAGATTCCATTTCAGCGCACCCATTTGAACTTGCACAAACTCTAAATTTTGAAAGTGACATTGACAGTTTGGCAAGTTATCCCTTTTCTGAAATTGAACTTGAGAATGAATATGATTCTAAACCTTAACTTGGTGATTCAATTCTACTTCCTGATTCAATAATGACTCCGGTGTCTTCACCTGATTTAAATTTTTTTCCCGAGTCAACATTGGATACTGTGCCAATTGTTTTCCATTGATTTACAAAGGGGAAAACTTACAATAAAAAGAGTTGAGGAGCTAAATTACAAGTATTCTTAAAAAGATTACAAGTAGATCTCCTTAGAGATTCTGGAGAAGTGTGCTGATAGGAGTCTAGTCAGCGCGCGACCACTTTGTCCCTTTGACGATGCGAGCGATGAGATTCCCTTCTCGCCTGGTTCCGGGAATCAGAGAACAGAAGGTTAGTAGAACCCTCTTGCTACTTCTCAAAACCGCCTTCAATTAGGAATTCCTTCTCGCCTGGTTCTGGAGAAGAAGGTATTAGGGTATCAGCACCCTGATTAGAGAAGTGATTCTCTAAAAGTCTCTAAATTCAAGAGAATAGATCTCTGTTTGTGCACGATGCGTCCTCTCGAGAAGTCTGCCGTCTCTCTGGAGCCTGTGCGTGGTCTCTACTTCTGGAGGTGCCCCCTTCTCCTTGTGCCCCTGGTGGGCTATTTATAGGGAGAGCAGGGGTATAATTGTCCCTTGAAAATATGAAAAACAGATTGAATCAAATCTGTTTAAATCTGAAAAGTAGCCTTGCTGCGAGGTTAGAATCAGCTTCTGCGAAGCTAGAAATGGCAGGTCAGTTGATCCTCTTGATCTGTTTTGATCCTTTCCATATCGTTGGAGGATTTCCCCTGATCTTCTTACTCGTTTTAGAAGAGTCAAGAGATTGTGACAATCAACTGCCAAATTTGATCTCATATTTGATCTTGATTGGATTTGATCTCAATCCTGATTAGATTTGATCTCATCTGGAGATTTAATTGGTCAAAGGTTGACCATATCAGACCCGCAGCGGCGCTACCCGCTTTGAACTCACAGCGGTGCTGGAGGCAGTATCTGGCGAAGTCAGAGGAAGGCTTCTTCGGCGGAGCTAGATGTCATCTGTTGCGAAGCTACCATATACCCTTTCTGCGCAGTTGCATGTGGCTTCAGGCGGAGCTGACTCTCTCTGCGGAGTTACGGCGAAGCTATGAGTTAACTTCTTGATGGAGCTTTGAATGGCTTCAAGGCGAAGTTGGATGATCTTAGTCTCTCAGGTGAGGCTATCCTTTGGGCTCATGTGATGCTAAGTACTAGCATCTTTAGACCTGCTGAGGTCTGTTTAGATACAATCCGGGCTCACTGTCTGCTTGCTGAATCAGTGGAGTCCAAGTTGCTTCCTTGTCCCTCGGAGATGGGTGAAAACTGGTCGTCAGCTTGTTTGTCAATTGTCTTTTGTAAATGTCAACAAGTTTAGACATTGTTCAGGCCAGTAAGAATCTTGTCTTTTTTAAGTGTCAACAAGACTCCCTTCAAAGTTTTCGAAAGTCTGCAATGGCTCAGACTTTGAAATACTTTGAATTGCTTTGATCGGTGGTATGTGAAGTACAAACGTCGCCATGGTGGTTGAGTTCAGCTTCGCTTTTAATCCTGCTTTGGGATAAGTTCGCCGAAGAATCATGTAGATTCGCGTCTGGATAGCTTCGCATCCGGGCTTCCAGGAATAAGTTCGCTCTGGAGCATCTGTTGCTTTCCCGAGGCCAACTGCTGTGGGCCGGTTACGAGAAAGATCACTCTTTCTCTCGCATTGATCGAGGGAGATATTCTTTCCTTGTGCATTTTCGAGGGAGGATAATCCCTCTCTTCAAGGCGTATTCAAGGCGTAATAAACGCCTTTATGAGGGAGAGCGTTTCTTCCTTTGCACGGTTCCAAGGGAAACCGTCCCTTTTCTCCAGGCACAATAAATGCCTTAAATGCGCTCGTGCTTCCACGCTTGAGGCGGCAGTGCTCAGGCCATGAGGCCTATAAATAGGACACTTGAGGTCCTCTGAAGAGAAGTGATCTGCTCTTCTTCTCTTTTCTTGGTTGAGAGAGATATTCAGATCTCTGAATTAGTGGGGATGCCCACTCTGGTTATTACCCGGCCAAGGACCGGTAAGTCTTGATCATTCAGAGACTTCACCAATAATCTTTTAGGGAGTTCATCTCCCTTAGTTTAGCTTTAGCTTTAATCAGCTGCTTCAGGGATTAATTTCCCTTACTCTCCATTTAACTGATCTGCAGAGAAGGATTTCAGCATAGCTTCCCAGTGAAGCTATCATTTTGACTTGATCAAAGAAAGATCATTGTATGCGTGTTAAGTTCGCCACACAGGCAGAACTCGAGACTTAGTCTCTTCAAAGTTGAGCTAGTCTTGCCATATAGGTGGGGCTAAGACTGCGTCCTCATGATCAGTCTGGCTTAGCCATATAGGCGAGGCTAGGACTTGGCATTTGCTGAGCTAGCCCATCATCACTGTGCAAGCGAGGCTATCCTCTGCTTTAACTGAAATCAATACTTGACTGAATGGGATTGCTTCGCCCAAAGAATTTGACTTAGTGCTTTTGCAGCTTCTCCTGTGTTTAACTGCTAATTTGTTCCGGTTTACATTGCAGTGAGCTATATTCGCCAATCTTGTGATTTGATGAAAGAAACCAGGAAATTTCCTCTTGCTTTTCCAGTTGAGACTTTACCCTTAAGCAGGAGGAACAAACTGGGGCAGCCGCTGTGCGTCCCAGCGGAGGTTGGCAGTCGCTTATCCGAGATGATCCACTTCGAGGCGAGGCTGGTAGTCGCTTATCCGAGATGATCCACTTCGAGAAAGCGGACGTCACCTGTAAGGTCGCAGATCTTCCCATTGCCAATTTTCATTAAAGAAGATCCAACCTGCTGGTGGCGATCAGTCCTCTGCCAATTTTAATCAGAGAAGGTTCGGCTTCCTGGTGGCACAATCTGTCCTGGTGGCACCTTCTATCATTATGTGAAGGATTACGGCCTTGTGCAGGAGGAAGGCCTTTCGTGTCCAGTTGGTTTCGCTTGGAAGTAGATAAGATCACTTGTATGCCTCTTGAGCAAATGATTCTGTTGTATGAAACATAACCTTGATGTAGTATCAATGTACCTTTCCTTTTAAATCAATGAAAGTTCATTTTCTGCTCATTTGATTTTTTTTCTTTGCCTTCATTCTGAATTGGCTCAGCGGAATTAGACTTCAAGCGAGGTTAAAGATAGAATTCCATCTGAAACAGGAATGAGCTTCCGGCGAAGCTAGCATATCTGCGAAGTTCGGCCTATGCCTTCAGTGGAGTTAAGGCAATCCTGTTGGCGAAGTCATCGATGTATTGTGCGAAGTCCGCATTTTAACTCGTGGTGAAGTTAGCCCTTAATGGGGCTGAATCAGCGCTTCTCAGGAAGGCGCTTTAGGCGCCGTTTCAAATTAATTTGAAACAACAGCCTGTACTCTTTTTGAGGCGTCGTTTTAGGCGATCATCGGCCTATAAAAGCCCGGTCGGGCTGAGAGAGAAAGTCATCATTTCTCTTTGAATTTTTCAGAGCACTTGACTCTTCTTCTTCTTTCTTCTTCATTCAAGAGTTTAAGAACTTCCATAGTTCTTCAATGGCGCCCAGGAGACGAGCGGGAAAAGAAGTGGCAACTTCTGCAGCAGAGGATCCTTCTCCTCCTCCGGTCATCGAACGACCAATCGCCGGTAGGGAACTTTCCCTTTTGATTTAGAGACTGCCGTCTCTCTTTTAAAGCCGATGTCTAGCTGTCTTTGGATGAACCCAAAAATGATCAATTAAGATCTGTTGTCTTTATGGAATTCAATTCCCTGAATTTCCCTTGCTTTTTTAATCGGGAACCCAAGAACTGAAGAGTTCTTCTTTAAGCTTCCAGGGGAAGCTATCACTTGGGCTGTTTTCATCCTGTTGAATAACAGGATGCGCAGCTGTCCTTTCAAACATGGCTGAAAAGGACCTCAATGCCCTTGAAGTGATTTTTGACCCTAGTGTCCTTCTGACAAAGTTAGTTCTCAGGGCTGTACCGCCTTCTGCTTAAGCTTCTAAAGCGAAGCTAACACTTGAATATTTGTTGCGAAGTGCGGAATTAACCGCAACTGCGAAGCTAAGCTTTAGCGAAGCTGTCACCTTATTAGCTTCGTTTAGAGAGCGAGGCTATGCCTTGGTGGAAATCATGTTTTTGTTTAGGCCTCCGCCTGGCTGATGAACTAATCATAGTTTCTCTTTGTTCCTGCAGTGCACTACACTCCTGGTCCTTTGAACAATCTATTTGGGATGACCAGGGGATTGGACGGCGATGTCAGCCTGCAATTCCAAGGGCAGGCTTCTCTGTTTAGTGAGCGGAGTTCTCTCGTTCGAGACACGCTTATTTATGGTGGGGAGCAACGCACCATGAGGAGCATTCTGACTACGGCTCCCCTTGAAGATTTTGACCGTCGAACTTATAGGAAGCCCAACTTCATGTTCGGGGATGCCGCGCCAGATCCTGATTGCCAGCTGTTGGCCGGGGAGGGGCAATGGATTTTCCAGTTGGATGGCGAGAAATTCTATCTTCCGTCTAACAAGCGGCATTTTTCTTTGTCTTCCTTCTAAGGCGTGACGCAGGCTCGGAAGATGTCGTGGGAAGTGAGCCGGAGTACCAACTCTGTCCATGTAGGGAGATTGATGCTTCAGTCTCCTGGTTATGCAAGAGCGGGGCCTCCACGTTGCATAAATAATGGGTCTACATCCTAGGAATGTATCGCGAGAGATCCCAGTGGGAGAAAATCCTACGGTGGCACTGACCTTTGGCAATCAATTCTTTAAAGTTAATGGGAACTATCCGGCCACTGATTTCAGAACTCTAGGCTGGATTCACCCTTCGAAGGCATGGTGGAGGGATTTAACTGTATACATCCTGGCTCATTTCGAGGAGGATCTGGAGAGGCTGAACCTTCATGAGGCCGTCAGGGCGACTTGCTACGGCATTGAGATGAACGTGGCGTGCTTCTACGCCATCTTTGAATTGTACTGCCCGGCTTCAGGGACCTTCTTCACCCCTGTTGGCAAACTGGGTATGGCTCTGCATGAGATGTGGGAAGTCTCTGCTCTGCCTTTGGGATCTATCCCATATGAAGAATACTTCCCGTGCGAGGCGGAATTGGCACTTCTGGAGAAGCAGGAGCCTGCCTTGTTCGAGACTTACCGGGAGTTAATGTGCCATTTGTACATTTGCTTCAGCATGCACGAAATAGTAAGGGAACTTCATGCAGCTTGAAGAGCTGGGGAGATTATTTGTTCCCAAATATGGAGAACACTCCTGAAGCGGCTCACTGTGGAGTCGCTGTCGAAGACATCTTTAGCCGGATGCAAAAGCATTCTCAAGGGGATCTAATTGTGGAAGTGGATGACGGTCCTTATGAAAAAGGCGATGTTCTTCGAAATTTCCATCACCAGGCTCGTCAGCCGATGTCCCGGCAGGCACTGCTGGCTGGATTCTTGACAGTCTGGCTGAAGAAGTGTGTGGTGCCGTCTTCGTCGGGTGACGTCATTCGTCCGAACGTCCTGCTGCCTGCTGTTCGTCTAGTCCATGGTCGTTCTCTGGGACTTCTTCCGGCCATGGTGTGCTGTATCCAGAGAGGCCTTCGCTCATTGATGGAAGGTTTCTGTAGACCGCCAGTGACGAAGCGTGGAAAGGGGGCCACTTCACCCCGCGACGGACCTAACCCCAGAGTAGGTCTGCCATATACTTATTTGATGGCGTGGTTCGCCCTGCACTATCCCTCTTTGATTGAAGCTGGAGAGGAGCCTCCAGAAGGTGTTCGAATGGCGCTCCTCTACCGATTCGAAGGATGTTCCTGGCAAAAGACTTACGTGGCTGAGGCCCGTAAATTGATGCGTCGCTATGACGTCTATAGTCTTTTTCACTGCTTCCCCCATATTCAGGATGCAGGCTATGATGAGGAATTCAAAGACGCGGGGGAAGGGCAGTCATCCCTGAGCCGGAGAATTTTTGAGTGGCTAGTCAGCATCCGGCCCTCACATTTATTATACCGGAGCGGGGATAGCTGCTACTTGGAGCCTTATGTTCCAAGTCGGTTTGCTCGACAGTTTGGATATGACCAACTGTATGTGGGCAACCCAAATCTCAATCTGGCTTTCATGGGGAGCCTTATTGATTGAGGCCGTGCTTGGCGATTTTTCATTGCGGGCTGTACCGAGGCGCGGCTGCGTACGCCGTTGAGGACTCCTAACCTTCTAATGACCCTGAGCTTCTGCCAGTGGTATGCGACTTCCAACTCCACACCCCTTGGATTCAATGCTAACAGTTCTGGTGTGAAGTTAATTTCTCAACGGCTAAAGCGGAAGGTCTCTGAGAGAAGAGAAGGTAAGAGGGTTCGCGTCCCGGGCATAGAAGAATTTGTTGCTGTTGATGACAGCGAAGCCTCGGATGCGGAAAGTCCTCGCTTCGAAGCGGAGGCAGGTGCCGAGACTCTTGCAGCTGGTTCTGGCGTGATGGGGACAGCTCCCCCAAGACATGTAGAAGAAGCAGAGGAGGAGGATCCTGACGTTCCTCTTAAGCGCAAACGGACAGGTGGGTCTCGTAGGAAGCAGTTGGTGAAAAAGCCCCGTCACCAAGCTCCTACGGTTGTTGTAGGGGGCGAACCATCTGCAGTGCTTCCTTCTCTTGCCCCGTTAGTAGTTGAATCGCCGGTTCCTGAACCGACTACTGGCGAAGTCGCTCCGGACCTGGATAAGATCAACTCCGTCCTTGTAATATACCTTATATGTGTTTTAGACAGCTCATCATTCGTTTTGTGGTGCAGGAACTGAGGCAGCGACAAGCCCAAAAGCTGAGGCCGTTGGAGAACAAGGGGAACATTATGATCCCCTGTTTACTTATAAAGAGGGTGATGAAGCTGGGTATTTCGCGGTCTCAGAAGGGTTCGAAGGTGATGCAGCTGATGTTGGTCCTTCGGGTATCGGGACTTCGAGGAGAATTCCGATACTTCTAGCTCCCTTGGGTGGACAACGGAGGGTTCGGCGAGCGAAAGCGGGCCGACCATTCGTATTAACTCCGCTAAGGATTTTCCAATGGAGTCTGTAGAGACTGGTGTGCCGCCAAGACGATTGAGGCGACATCATCTTTTGGTATTGCTTTGACTTTTTGACTTTTACCATTTGTTGTGTCCTGCCTAAACACAACTTTGTTGCAGGTGTTCCGCCTCTGGGTGCGTCAACTTCAAGGGAGCCAACCGATCTTCCCGAGGGGTCCAGGGGTGACATGAGCACTTCGACCGCAGCGGATGCTGCTGTGTTGGATGCTTTGTATGGTGACCTGCCCCCTTATCGGCCTGAGCAAGCCAGAGGAACAGAGGTTGAAGGGACGGTAGTCACGGAGGCAACTTCACTCCCAACTATATCAACGAGTGAGGTGCCATCAGTTTTGCCAAGTGCGGAGCTGAGGGTGATTACAAGTCCTACTTCCCCAACGCTGGTGGTTGAGCCTGCTGTCCAGGAAATGGTCACTAGTCCTACCTCGGTTGTGGCTAGTGTACTGGTTTCAATGAGGACTCCGCCGAGATCACCGATGACCTGCCATGCTGCTGCAGCCAGTGTTCCCACTGTTGCTTCCACGGTAATATCAACAAGGCCCGTGGAATCTTCTGAGGGTGCCCGTCTGTCAGGAGTGGCTGAGGCTGAAAATGAATTTGTAGCTGAAATAGTCGACAGCTTTTATAAAGGCCTGAAGCGATCTATTGATCTAGTCTTGAAAGGCTCGACTATGCCATTTTCTACTTTAAAGGTGGTCCTCTCCCGAAGTATTGAGAATATCCGGGACTTTGGAGGGGATAAGCAGGTCGCTGCATTAGAGCTTCTGGTAAACCAATTTGAGAGAGACGTAGAAGAATGGCGCCGTCTCAGCCATTCGAACTTGGAGTCTTCGGTTGATGAGCAGCTTGCGCACCTTATCGCTCAAATGCATGAAGCCCATCTCGTCGCTCAGGAAGCCGCTAAGGCTATTTCTTCGGACTTAAAATCCTTGGAGACAAGGAAGATAGAGCTCGGGGACGCTATCGATGCTTCTAGCAGTACTCTTCTTAACGCTGAAGATAAAATTGAAAAGGCCAAGGAGATGATCAGGAAGGCAAATCTTCTCTTATCCAAGGCTGAACCTGTACGTCATGAAGAGATTGTGCGACTTGAGCAACTCAAAGCTCAGAGTGATGAGCTTTCGCGGCAAGAGTTGGCTTAAAGGGCAACCTTGGCCGAGGTCGAGGCTCGCTTGGCCCAGACGGCAAATTTTAACGAGGCTGAGTTAAGGTTGCAGGCACTTGTTAGGGCTGCCGATGATAGGGAGACAAGGCTGGCCTTACTTGAAGAACGGATCAGATCTTATGACGTACACTCGTAGCTTGTAATATGTGTGCCTCCATGTATCCCTTCCTTTTTTGGAATCAATAAAAGTAATTTTGTTTTGACTCGCTGTCGAATCTCCGACTTGTTTTATCTACTGAATTGTCGTTTCTAAGTTGTATTGCAGCCACTTGAGAACATAGTCCTTGCTGGATTGAATAATGAGACTTGGCTATCTGTCGGTTCAGAGGTCGCACTGACGTAACCGGTTGAGAAGCCACCAAGCTCAAGATTAGCCTTTGTGGGGCTAAAAGGGTAATACTTGTGTTTTGTAAATGTCAACAAGTATCGAGTCCGGTCTTTTGTAAATGTCAACAGGCTCGAAATTGAGACTTGGCTGTCTGCTGGTTCAGAGGTCGCAATGACATAACCGAATGAGACGCCACCAAGCTCAAGGTTGGTGATACTTGTCTTTTGTAAATGTCAACAAGTATCGAGACCTGTCTTTTGTAAATGTCAACAGGCTCGAAATTGAGACTTGGCTGTCTGCTGGCTCAGAGGTCGCAATGACATAACCGAATGAGACGCCACCAAGCTCAAGGTTGGTGATACTTGTCTTTTGTAAATGTCAACAAGTATCGAGACCTGTCTTTTGTAAATGTCAACAGGCTCGAAATTGAGACTTGGCTGTCTGCTGGCTCAGAGGTCGCAATGACATAACCGAATGAGACGCCACCAAGCTCAAGGTTGGTGATACTTGTCTTTTGTAAATGTCAACAAGTATCGAGACCTGTCTTTTGTAAATGTCAACAGGCTCGAAATTGAGACTTGGCTGTCTGCTGGTTCAGAGGTCGCAATGACATAACCGAATGAGACGCCACCAAGCTCAAGGTTGGTGATACTTGTCTTTTGTAAATGTCAACAAGTATCGAGACCTGTCTTTTGTAAATGTCAACAGGCTCGAAATTGAGACTTGGCTGTCTGCTGGTTCAGAGGTCGCAATAACATAACCGAATAAGACGCCACCAAGTTCAAGGTTGGTGATACTTGTCTTTTGTAAATGTCAACAAGTATCGAGACCTGTCTTTGAAAGTACACCTAGAGGGGGGGTGAATAGGTGTAAATGCTAATCAAGAAACTAAATGCGCTAAATGCGGAAGCTAATGCAATTTTGCACAAACTTAATACAACACAACAAGTGTAGCCGAATTTCCCGTGAAGGGCTCTGGACTAACTCCTCTTGATTCCCCTAGATATGAGTTGAGGTGCTATGTGAAGCTCTTGTTGGTTAAGTATAAGTTAGGCACACACACAATCAAGCATACACAAGATATAGCAATATGAAATATGCAAGGTACAATGCAAGCAATGAATGATATGAATAATGAATGATGCTTTGCACAAATAAACCAGAGAGAGTTGAGAGATATTAGATCAAACGCAAAGGCAAAGATATGTTTCGAGGTTCGAGCACCTAGCTCTACATCCCCGCCTTCACCACCGTGAAGGATTTCCAATCCACTATCTCCCACCGAGGGAACCTCTACCGAAGAGGATTTGTTACAACACAAGGAGTACCAAACTCCTCTCTCAATACAAACACCACCTCACACAAGAGGGGTAGGCCCGTAGCCAAATAACAACCAACACCTCTACCGAAGAGGGTTACAACCAATCTCCACCTCTCACTAGAGGGAGCAAAACACAAGCCTCAACCTCTACCAAAGAGGGAGCAAACACAAACCTCAAATCAACCTCACCGAGAGGGATACAAGAAATCAAGGGGTTTACAACAAGTGGTATATCTCAACCACAAACCTCTTTCCTTTTTCCACAAACAAAGATCCTAAATAGAATAAGATAGTATGATAAGCTCAAGTGTGGAAAACAAGTGTTTTGATCAAAGAAAAACTCTTGGGAAAATACCAAATAGATATTGAAATGAAGAACAATAAACCAATTTCCCAAAACTTATTTTCTTTGAAAATAACAAAACACTTAAAACAAATAAGATGGATCTTTGGCACTTAAAACTCTTTTGAAGACTTGTAAAAACACTTCAGAAAACTGAGAATTTTTGCTCTTGAAAATCTTAGCCAAAACCCTAAAGAAATGGGGTTTATATAGGCCCATCAGAAAACTAGCCGTTAGGCTGATCTGGCAGCCTGACAGGCAACCTGTCGGTTGGCCCGGCCGACCGCCAACGGTCAGAAATGTGACCGTTGGGGCAACCCGGTCGACCGCCCGGTCGACCCAAAGAAACAGAGAGCACAGCTCTCAGGTCCGGTCGGCCGCCCGGCCGACCGTCCCTGTGTCTGCCAAACGTGCACAGGCTTGTGCACGTCGGTCGACCGCAAGGGTCGACCGGCCCTTGGTACGGTCGACCCGTGCGGTCGGCCGTCCTGGCCTGTCAGCCACTGTTCTGAGACAGAAAACACATGTTAAAATATTTCTAAAAATTCTTTTAAGTCTTGTAAAAATACCCAAAAATGTTTTTATCATATTGCATTGATATATAAACATGTGATAAAAATTTCAACTCAAATATCAAGCATATGAAACTATTTTTGTGTTTTATCATTTTTACCAAAAACCAAAACATGTATTTTATCAAACTTGGATTTTTCAATACATGAATAGGAAATTCAAAATAAGTTTGTTTAAAAAGTTAAGCATGCGTGTATAGAATGAAACAACTATACATATATCAATTAAACTTGTTTTGATCAATCTATTCATAAAAACAAATATCGGTTAAATTAAAAACCGAAAAACCAATATCCAAACATAAAACTTGTGTGTGTTGTGCACTTAAGCATATCAACTATACTAAGCTTTACAAATGGATCTAAACTCACTATCTAAACTATGGATACCTAAGTCTTCTTGAAGATCTCCATCTTCAAGTAGACCCGATCCAAAACTCCATCCAGGGCTAGGCAATGTGTGATCTTGAAGCTTGAGCCCTGGAATCACTTGTGAAGCTTCCAAACACCTCTTGTTGAAGCTATCACCAAACTAACATCTTGTTATAAGATCTGAGACTGAAAATACAAGAATATTAGTAAACATAACTACATGAGTTAATCATCTTCAAAACTAGGGTGGAAAGCCTTTGGGCCAACAATCTCCCCCTTTTTGATGATGACAAAACTCATGGAGTTATATATATGCATGGATTAAAGTTAAGCTTCAAAGAAGCTCCCCCTTAACTCATGCATAAAACAAATAAACATAAATATGCATGAATGACAATGCATAAACAAGATGCTCTAGATACCAAATGAAATATTTAAAACAAAACATGCTCTAAAGACCAATTAAATTTAAACAATTAAACTTAATATATGCAAAACACAAATATGCATATATAAAACAACAACTCAAAATCTTTCTCCCCCTTTTGTCAATCATCAATAAAGGGGTTAAAGCTAAATCAAAAACAAGAAATTTTTCTCCCCTTTTTGACTAAAACAAAAACATATCAATAAGGGGTTACGATCAATAAGATATCAAAGAAAAAGATATGACAAAGTAGCATCTTGATATCAATTGAAAGTAAATATAAAACAATCAATAAATGGTATATGCTATATACATTCATGAAGAGGAAGACGCTAAGTTAACTTCCCTACACATATGCATTATATGAAGAAGGGATGATAAGCCCCAATTCACATAACACATTTTATGTAATGCATAAGGAGAGATGTGAAGCTCCCCTTACACACGTGTATCACATAAAGAAGAGTTATCAAGCTCCTCAATATAAGATACACTCAACATGAATCTATATGTAAAAGAGATGTTAAGCTCTCCTTGCATATAGGCAATACAAATCAAAACTTTTAAATTTTTCTTTTTAAACCAAATTTTGATTTTCCAATTTAAAACATTCAAACAAACATCGTGATATCAAAAAGAGAATATTTTTTTAAGCCATATAAACAATTTTTATTGTGATATCGTATGCTTAAAATAAACATCAAATTTCCAGTCATAAAGTGTGGGAGTGGAAATCAAATGCCAATTGAAATATGAAAGTCAAATTTTCTCCCCCTTTATGAAATACAAACTAAAACAATGCGTAGGCTTGATACAAATCAAAAATTGATCAATTGAAATAGGATTAAGGTTTTCAAGTTTAGCATAAACAAATATTTGTGCTCTAAGATATAGGAATATAGTAGGCACAAATAAAACATATATGTATGAAAAAAAATAGACCAATAGACATTGATACCATTGAAATGAAAGCATACATACATAAACACATATGAGTATACAAAAGAATCAAGATTGATACCAATTGAAAGAATTCAATGATACCAATTGACATAATAATAAAAGCATGGTATAACTCATATCAAAATAAAGAATACAAACTAGTTAAAATGAAAATTTTTGTTAACTAGTACGAAATCCTTCAAGCAAGGAATAAACTAAAAATAATTTTCATAAAACACATGTAAATCACATAGCACTTAAAAACACTCAATATTCAATAAAGTCCATACATGCTCATGAAAACATACTCATGAGAAATATTTTAAAAAATGGTGAGTGTACAAGTAATGTGTGACATGGCATTATGAAATTTCCAATTATGCTCAAAATTTCTTGAAACAATGAAAATCATCAAAATTATTTAATCTTCAAGGTATATGTATGTCTTATACAAACTAAAGCATACATACATATCCAAAACACAACGAGTCCACTAAATATATGCATTAAGGCACGTGGCTCAAAAAGGATGTATATGTATAATAATAATTTGGATAAAATAGACATATACATGAAGTTAAACAAATAAGCACGAAATCAAGAAAAAAACTAAATTTTCACCAAAACAAATTTCATTTCAAGGTATATGTATGAATTGTCAACACAATAAGTATACATACATATACCTAAACACAATTGAGTCCATATATATAGATTTGTATGAAAGGCAAATGACTCAAAGGGTATACATGTATATCTTAAAGTTTGGCAAAATAAACATATACATGAAATGAAAACTCATAAAAACAAATCCAAGAATAGGAATACAAGTTTAAAATGCATGAATCATCAAAACTAGACTATACTAGCACATCTAATGGGTTCAAATAAGCATTCAAGCTCAAACATATATAGATTTATTTGTGGCCCACTATATGCACAAGTATACACCTAGTTTTAATGAAAACTAACATCTAAACAAGTAATCTTAACATGAAGCATCAAAACACGATAAAAATCAACATGATAAACGTAAACATGATTATTATGAATATCCACATGTTATTAGAAATATGATATACGCAATAGCAACCATATAGTGAGAACACAAAAGAATTTATCCATATTAAATATGGGTGTCTCAAAATAACTAAACATGTATATCACGAATCTAATAAGCATGGCATTTTCATAGTAATCAACAAACATCAAAACATGCTATGAAAAATAAACATGGAAAGCATGTAAACATAAGGAGTTAGAGATTCGATACCAAAACTAATGAGGGCACCGCTCTAGTTCTCCAAACCAAGGTGGTCCTCCCACCAAACTTCCCTTGAAAGTGATGCATCCAAAAGGATTCTCTTTAAGCACGGAACGCATCCACTCCAAGGTACGGCTACTCTCACGTCATGTGAGAGCCCACACCTACATCAAAAACAATAGGAGGGGTGGTCTTTGGTACCCATATCTTATTGGGTCCATGGGGGTTAGTTCCTTCTCTAACCCAAACAAATTTATTTGCTAAATTAGAGACATGTATTTTATCATAACAAATTTTAGCAAGGTGGCCCTTACATCCACAATGTGTACAAGTGTACACATGAGCATACTTGTGATGATGGTATCCGTGAGAAGCATGTGTATGCCGTGGAGGGTGTGCATGCATAAAGGATGGAACTTATTTCATTCGAACCAAGGCTTCCAAACGTGAGTGGTTCATGGCACATTGGCTCATAGTGGAGCCCAAACAATCAACCTTCTTCTTAAGCATGGATATATCATTATCAATCGTAGAAGAAGTGGAGCATGCAATAGGTGAAGTGTGTGATACTACCCTAGCATGGCAAACATGTGCATCAATCTTATTTTGCAAAACATTATTTTTCTTTAAACACACATTTAAATCATTAGAAATAGAAATTATTTTTTTTTCAAAGCAACATTCTCTTTTAAAACAAAATCAACTCTTGAAGACAGATTTTCATTTTTCTTCAAAAGTGTTTCACAATTATTTTTAGATTTTAAAAACTCATTTTCTTTTAGTGCAAGATCAAGTTGAGATTTTAATGAATCCCTCTCATTAGAAATCTCCTCCTTTTCTTGCAAAACAATGTCAAGTCTAGAATGCAAACTTTTATTTTCTTTTTAATTCCTAGACTCTTCTTTTTCAAAATTTTATATTTATCTATTAGTTTTTCACACACAATAGATAGTTCTTCATTTAAAGCATGGGCATCAATAATATCATCACATGAAGAACTAGAATCAAAACTATCTAGCTGAGATTCCGATTGTACCTCAAGGGAGTCATTCCCTTGGACCATTAAGCATTGTGAGTCAGATTCTCCACTAGACTCCTCTTCTTGTTGGATTTGCCATAGAAGCTCGGAGGTGGTGGTTGTGATTGTCAACAAATTCCACACTGCAAATGCAGAATCAAAGTTAGAAACACGTATAAGATAATCTTTAGATAATGTGCTTCTAATAGCCTCAAGGGCTAATGTATTGGCCTCTATATGATTGCGATTACCAAGATAGCATTTCTTAGTAGCAGCAAGGAAAACATGCAATCCTAGGGTTTTTAGGTACATGGACATCCCATACTTCCAAACAACAATGTTGGAAGGGTCAAAACTAGGTGGGGTAATGAAGTCCATGGTTCCAAACTATATGTTTGGAAACAAGCAATTGTAAATGTAGATTAGCAAACAAGGATCTCACTCCTAGGATGTTAAGCCTAAGTATCAGGAGCGTAGGCTCTGATACTAATTGAAAGTACACCTAGAGGGGGGGTGAATAGGTGTAAATGCTAATCAAGAAACTAAATGCGCTAAATGCGAAAGCTAATGCAATTTTGCACAAACTTAATACAATACAACAAATGTAGCCGAATTCCCCGTGAATGGCTCTGGACTAACTCCTCTTGATTCCCCTAGATATGGGTTGAGGTGCTATGTGAAGCTCTTGTTGGTTAAGTATAAGTTAGGCACACACACAATCAAGCATACACAAGATATAGCAATATGAAATATGCAAGGTACAATGCAAGCAATGTATGATATGAATAATGAATGATGCTTTGCACAAATAAACCAGAGAGAGAGTTGAGAGATATTGGATCAAACTCAAAGGCAAAGATATGTTTCAAGGTTCGAGCACCTAGCTCTACATCCCCGCCTTCACCACCGTGAAGGATTTCCAATCCACTATCTCCCACCGAGGGAACCTCTACCGAAGAGGATTTGTTACAACACAAGGAGTACCAAACTCCTCTCTCAATACAAACACCACCTCACACAAGAGGGGTAGGCCCGTAGCCAAATAACAACCAACACCTCTACCAAAGAGGGTTACAACCAATCTCCACCTCTCACTAGAGGGAGCAAAACACAAGCCTCAACCTCTACCAAAGAGGGAGCAAACACGAACCTCAAATCAACCTCACCGAGAGGGATACAAGAAATCAAGGGGTTTACAACAAGTGGTATATCTCAACCACAAACCTCTTTCCTTTTTCCACAAACAAAGATCCTAAATAGAATAGGATAGTATGATAAGCTCAAGTGTGGAAAACAAGTGTTTTGATCAAAGAAAAACTCTTGGGAAAATACCAAATAGATATTGAAATGAAGAACAATAAACCAATTTCCCAAAAACCTATTTTCTTTAAAAATAACAAAACACTTAAAACAAATAAGATGGATCTTTTGGCACTTAAAACTCTTTTGAAGACTTGTAAAAACACTTCAGAAAACTGAGAAATTTTGCTCTTGAAAATCTTAGCCAAAACCCTAAAGAAATGGGGTTTATATAGGCCCATCAGAAAACTAGCCGTTAGGCTGATCTGGCAGCCTAACAGGCTACCGGTCGGCCGGCCCGGCCGACCGCCAACAGTCAGAAATGTGACCGTTGGGGCAACCCGGTCGACCGCCCGGTCGACCCAAAGAAACAGAGAGCACTGCTCTCAGGTCCGGTCGGCCGCCCGACCGACCGTCCTTGTGTCTGCCAAACGTGCACAGGCTTGTGCATGTCGGTCGACCGCAAGGGTCGACCGGCCCTTGGTACGGTCGACCCGTGCGGTCGGCCGTCCTGGCCTGTCAGCCACTGTTCTGGGACAGAAAACACATGTTAAAATATTTCTAAAAATTCTTTTAAGTCTTGTAAAAATACCCAAAAATGTTTTTATCATATTGCATTGATATATAAACATGTAATAAAAATTTCAACTCAAATATCAAGCATATGAAACTATTTTTGTTTTTATCATTTTTACAAAAAACCAAAACATGTATTTTTATCAAACTTGGATTTTTCAATACATGAATAGGAAATTCAAAATAAGTTTGTTTAAAAGTTAAGCATGCATGTATAAAATGAAACAACTATACATATATCAATTAAACTTGTTTTGATCAATCTATTCATGAAAACAAATATATGTTATACTAAAAATCAAAAAACCAATATCCAAACATAAAACTTGTGTGTGTTGTGCACTTGAGCATATCAACTATACTAAGCTTTACAAATGGATCTAAACATACTATCTAAACTATGGATACCTAAGTCTTCTTGACGATCTCCATCTTCAAGTAGACCCGATCCAAAACTCCATCCAAGGATAGGCAATGTGTGATCTTGAAGCTTGAGCCCTGGAATCACTTGTGAAGCTTCCAAACACCTCTTATTGAAGCTATCACCAAACTAACATCTTGTTATAAGATCTGAGACTGAAAACACAAGAATATTAGTAAACATAACTACATGAGTTAATCATCATCAAAACTAAGGTGGAAAGCCTTTGGGCCAACAGTCTTTTGTAAATGTCAACAGGCTCAAAATTGAGACTTGGCTGTCTGCTGGTTCAGAGGTCGCAATGACATAACCGAATGAGACGCCACCAAGCTCAAGGTTGGTGATACTTGTCTTTTGTAAATGTCAACAAGTATCGAGACCTGTCTTTTGTAAATGTCAACAGGCTCGAAATTGAGACTTGGATGTCTGCTGGCTCAGAGATCGCAATGACATAACCGAATGAGACGCCACCAAGCTCAAGGTTGGTGATACTTGTCTTTTATAAATGTCAACAAGTATCGAGACCTGTCTTTTGTAAATGTCAACAGGCTCGAAATTGAGACTTGGCTGTCTGCTGGTTCAGAGGTCGCAATGACATAACCGAATGAGACGCCACCAAGCTCAAGGTTGGTGATACTTGTCTTTTGTAAATGTCAACAAGTATCGAGACCTGTCTTTTGTAAATGTCAACAGGCTCGAAATTGAGACTTGGCTGTCAGCTGGTTCAGAGGTCGCAATGACATAACCAAATGAGATGCCACCAAGCTCAAGGTTGGTGATACTTGTCTTTTGTAAATGTCAACAAGTATCGAGACCTGTCTTTTGTAAATGTTAACAGGCTCAAAATTGAGACTTGGCTGTCTGCTGGTTCAGAGGTCGCAATGACATAACCGAATGAGACGCCACTAAGCTCAAGGTTGGTAATGGAATTTGGGAAAAGGTCTTGTTTTCACGGGGAGAAACGAGAAAATCACTGTCATAGGTTTAGTGTTAACGTAACAGCAAAATGTATATGTGATCTTACCATTCTATGGATTAGAATTGGTAAGTGATTTTGGAGAGGGAATCAAATGGGAACAGGTCCCTAAGGATTTTTAGCAAATCCCCAGCTGTCAACGGGTTTGATATGCCTTTACCAACTACCGTTTGAGTCGGGCTAGCCATGCTATTCCCTCAGCATGATGAGTTATCGAGGACTTATGTTGGGCTTAAAGGCCAACATTTTCCTCTATCCTTAATCATTAAGGATGTTGGATCATTTGGTTAGCGTATGTGTAACCTTGATTCTCCTTTGAGACAACCAGTGTATGACCAGGTTCCTACTGGCTTTCGGTTGCATGATCTCCTTCGGAGGAAGAGAGAGGCTCTCTTTGCGTATAGCTTGAATATGAAGATCTTGATCAGAGGTGTAATGTTAACTTGATCATGAGAAGGATCCTTTATCAGGGATAATACTTCTTTAAGAGCTTGCCATTGATCGGCATCATGAGTAAGTCGCCGTCTGAAGTCATAAGACGATATGCTCTGTTTGAATAGACTGTTTCTATTACAAACGGTCCTTCCCATTTAGGCTGAAATTTGCCTTTGGTCTTGTGCGTCATAATCATCGGTCGTCTGATGGCTAAAACCAAGTCTCCTTTCTGGAAGACTCTTTGTTTGACCTTCTTATTGAAGGCTTTTGAGATTCGAGCTTGATACAGCTCGATGTGCGGCTGAGCTTGTAGTCGCTTCTCATCTAGGGCTTCGAGCTCTTGAAGACGTAATCGATCATTGTCCTCTGATGTGATCTTAGTCATTAGAGCGACTCGCAATGACGGCATCTGGATTTCCAACGGGATGACTGCTTCACACCCGTACACCAGGAAAAAAGGCGTATTGCCTGTCGGTGTCCGAACCGTGGTTCGGTAGGCCCAAAGACATTCACCAAGCTTTTCATCCCAATCTCGCTTATTCGAGGAGACAAACTTCTTGAGTAGCTTGATGATCGTTTTGTTGAATGCTTCCGCTATGCCATTAGCGGCGGGATTATAGGCAGTTGAAGCCACATTCTGAATTCGGTATTTATCGCAGAACTGATAGAATACTTAGCTTATGAATTGGGGACCGTTATCATGGATGATCCGCCTAGGGACACCAAACCGATGGATGACATGGTGTTTGATGAAATTCACCACGTTAGAGGTTTTGACTTCAACCAGTGGTATGGCTTCTGCCCACTTTGAAAAGTAATCGGTTATTGCCAGGATAAACCGGTGACCTCTTGTCGAAGAAGGGTTGATTGGCCCTACGACGTCGATTCCCCATGCTTCGAACGGCCATGAAGCAACAGTTGGGTGGAGTAACTCCGAAGGCTGGTGTATGAAGTCCGCATGGATTTGACACGCTTTACACCTTCGTGCATATTGGATGGCATCGGCTATCATGGTTGGCCAACAGTATCCAAGCCTATGCAACCTGTCTTTGAGTTTTGGACCTGGCTGATGAGCTCAAAATGCCGTCGTCTGAATTGGAAAGGCAACGGAGGAGGACACCGTCATATGAACGGCGGTAAAGTGTCTTCAGAGTTGGATCGTAGTAGAAACGGAGAGACCTTCGTCTGATAGATGCCGCTTCTTTAGGATCATCTGGGAGCAGACCATGTAAAGCGTAGTTGATCGGGGCGGAACTAGCACTCAAAAGTGTGTTTTATGTGAAATCAGATGTAAAAGCTCGAATGTGCTAATGTACCCTCGATACTACCGTTATAGCATTGGCTCAACGGGTCGTATCCATAGGGAAGGGAGGCGATAGAAGCATTAACAGTTTCTATTCACGTCTTTTATTAACAGTTCTTCTTTGTTAAAAGAATGATAAAGAATGAAAAAGAAAAGAAAAGGAAATCCAGAATGTGGTAGGTGAGGAGAGCGATGAAAACGGCGAAGAAAGCAAAATAAAAGTGAGTTGGAAAAACGAATAGAAAAGAAAATGGAACAAGGTTGAACTAAGAGGATGGTGAAAACAGCGATAGAAAAATAAGAAAAGAAGCTTGAAAATAGTTTCTAAAAGAAGAGAAAAGAAAACTCTTGGCTACTAACTACTAAATACTCCACTAACCATGCTAATCTCTTCATGATAGTTGCCTCACATTTTGATCCTCGGCCATCACAATCCTTGGCTTCAAGAGACGATACAAAGCATGGCTCATGGATGGTTCATCACAATCAAAACAAGCATCAAGATCAAGCTAATACAAGCATCAACTCATCAACATTAAAAGAAAGCGTGAAATAAAAGAGAGTTAGCTTGGTTAGCAAGTTAGCAAGTTAGATGTTAGAACCCATCATCTTTGGCCATCAATGGCTCTTGTAAGAACAAGGCCTTGTAGAGGCTACCCGATTCATGTGGATTATCAAGTAAAGTGGTTAGATGGTTAGTGGTTAGTAGTTAGATTGCCATGAGAAGAAAAGTTAGCAAGAAATCATGTAGAAGATGAAGGAGATTACATTGGAAGAGAAAGGAGGCATCTTTACATAGACTGTCACTATCTATTACATCAATCCCTCACTATCTCTCTCTCTATGAATCACTCTGCCCTACTACAATGATCTAAAAAGAAATGAAAATACAAGAGAAGAGAAATAAAAAGCACCTACACTACACTAAATCTCTCCTAAAATCTGCACCTACTCCTAAAAACGAAGACTGCTCTCGTTTTGGCTGAATGCAGGGATATTTATAGGCACAGGATGCTTCCAGAAGACGAGACGGGGCCACGCGTCGAAAATCGATGCGTGGCTCCACTCCTTTGCCGCGGAAACACGGCTATTGTCGCGTTTCCGCGGCAATACCAGGGAGGTGGGTCCCTGGATTTCGTCAGGGGCTCCCTCTGGCTTCGAGAATGTTCAGGGTATATTTTGTTTCTGGTAATTTCGCCCGAATATTCGTCTGACATGCGCAGGAGTCTAGGTTCAATGAATCTTCTAGATAATCCTTTGCTTGGCCTCCAAGTAATGCGGGATTAATTACCATAAAAGAGGTTTAATTAAGCTCTTATTACTCCTTTGCCCTTGAACTTTGGATCTACCTGCAATAAAGACCAAAACACGGTTTAGACCGACAATTTATTCATAAATCGGTGGGAAATGCGATATAATAATGCATAATCGTAGACTAATCACACCACCACACTTATCTTTTGCTCGTCCCGAGCAAAACATGAAAAGAAAACTATACTACAAATGTTATTACACCACTTTCACAGGTGACGCGATTGCACTGAGCATGTGCAACAAGCCGTTAAAACTCTAGGTTACCCTAGAGGAGGAGTGTTGTCTCCTGAGGGTTTTCAGCGGATTACACCCACAAAATCCATAAAGAAAGAAGATAAATGTTAGCATTTTGAAAACACATTTTGAAAGAGAGACATGTTTTCGAACTATTTTTGCAAAAATATAAGTGATCTAAGGTCATAAGTCCACCAAAAATCATTCTTTCTTAAACTTAGTCTCTATGCAAGATCTTGTCTTTAATTAAGGTAAGCATTCAAAATTGGATTGAATATTTTATCTCTCATAAAAACCTAGATAATATGCACATTGTGATAGTGAAGTTTTCTGGGATTTCAACTCTAACCATCAAGCCATTTATTTATATATATATATATATATATATATATATATATATATATATATATATATATATATATATATATATTCTTTCTTTTTTCTTTTTTTCTTCCCTTAGTTTTCTTAGGCTTTCTAGTTCACCCATGTAGTGAGCCTATAACCGATGACTCCCAAACCGGACGGCTTTAGGGCACCAGATGAGAAAACATCCCTAGGGTTTAAGGACTCAAGTAAACAAGGCCACAAAACTAAGGGAGATTATTTGATTTTTTTGACAACCGTTAGGCGTGAATAATCATGCTTCTTGAGGCATAATTATCCAGCTTAATAAGTGATGTTTTATTCATATATATATATTTTTATTTATTTTTTATTTATGGCATTTTAGGTCTTTGTTTCCATCCCAAAAATGTGTAAGTGTGAAGTGTATATTATCTAAGTCAAAAATTCAAGATAAAATTATCTCTCCAATTTATCTTACTTAGCCTATAATTTTAAACAAGATCCATTATTTTGACTAGATTTAAGATGTCATAATTAAGGCTTTCTTAATTTCTAAGATCATCTTAATTTTCTTAAAAATAGATCAAAACTTTGTCTCTTATTTCAAAAAGTTTTTTTTTTAAAGAAAGAGAAAATTCCTATACAAAAGGAAAAATTTCTAAAAGTATCCTAAAAGAAGTGTAAAAGAAAGAAAATCTAAAAAACTCTATGTTAGTAAACCCTCCCCCACACTTATCTCATGCATTGTCCTCAATGCATCGTGATGTATGTATGCATGAAACAAATAGAGAGGGAAGGAAAAATCACCTCAAGGTGGTGGTTCCGGTGGCGGTCTGATTGGTCCACGAAATGCGACCCAATCATTCTTGCGTGGAGTCCGGAGGAACCCACCAGAGACCTCCATGATACAACCCACTAGAATGATGTATATATTTATAATTTTTATTAAAAAATTTACCCCATCCAATTTCCAAATTTGCAAAATAATTTTAGAGTCAAATTTACCAACACCTTTGTCCCAGAATGAAGTATAACAATATGGAATGATTGATTTGGACTCAGGAAGCACATGAACTAATACCGACTCAGGAAAAAGACTTAAGTCAAGTAAAGGTTCGGGAGTCAAGATTGGTTCAGGAAGTGGGTCCAAATCAAGAAGATGAAGCTCAAGTCCACATTTATTTTCCCATGATGGAATGTGACTATCGAAGATTGGTGATTCAAGTTCAGGAATGACAGATATGGGAATCAAAATTGACTCAAAAATGTTACTCAAATTGGGTAATATAATAGGAGTCAATAATGATTCAGGAATTTGAACTGAATCACAAATTTGAGGATCAAAGTCACATTCCTCATTGAGTTCAATTTCACAAAAATGAGAACTTGCCAATTTATCAATGGGAGTTTCAAAAGTATGAAATTGGTCAAGTTCAATATGATCATCATAAATGATCGGTGATTCAATTTCACAATGAATTGGTACAGGATCCAATACTGACTCGGAAAAAGGATTGAAATCAGGTGAAGACACCGGAGTCATAATTGAATCAGGTAGTAGAATTGAATCACTAATTTGAGGTTCATGATCATATTCATGCTCAAGTTCAATTTCAGGAAATGGATAACTTGCCAAAATGTCAATGGGACTTTAACATTTAAAGTTTGGACAAGTTCAGATGGGTGTGCTGAAATTGAATTATGATTTCCAAAATGACAAGAGTCTTGGGTCAGATCAATAGAGTTTGGCATAGCTGAATTGGTCAAAGGTTGATAAGATAGAGTTTCCTCATTCCTATAAATGTTAACCAATTGACTCAATTGTGCTTCCACCCTATTGACAGACTCAGCAGATGATTTTTGGAATTGTAATATAGACTCCTGCAAGATATCTATACTCTTATCTTGATATGATGTATCTCCAAGTGGTTGCTTTAGAATAGGAGTATAAGAATCTTGGTTTTGAAAATTTTGTGAAGAATGTGAGTCAAAAATGTGTTGAGATCGAAACTTAGACTCACACAAGAATTCTTTACTCGTTTCCGGGACAGATGGTTGTTCATTATGAGGAGGTGGAATTGAGTAAGACTCTTGAATATGTTTTAGAGAGGCCAATGTTTTCTGAAGTTGTTGCTCGGCCTCTTGTAAATTTGCTTCTACTCTCTTTTCGAACTCAGATTTTTCTTCAATTGGTGGTTCAGAAAAAGGAGTATAGGAAGCGAAATGGGGGAATGAACATTGTGTAAATTGTGGACAAGGTGGATATTGTGGACAAGGAGGTTGATAATTAAACTTGGGGGAAGTGAATCCCCATTGACTCTGTGACAAGTTGAAATTATTTTGGAAATTATAGTCATAAGAATGTGGGTATAGGTTGTATTGATTCGGATCAGGCCAACCCGGTGTATGTGGTTGATGCATATTGTAAAACGCTGGGTTGGAATTATCCGAAACAAATGGGGTTGGTGTGAAATATGGATTCATATTCGGATTGAAAGAATTGTTATTATTGAATGCCATTTCACAAACAATCACAAACAAAAAGGAAAAATCAAACAACAAATAAAAAGAAAAGAAAAATCAAAACCAAGCCAATAGGAGGATTGACCTAGACCTAGATGTCCCTAGGGGCCAACGCCTATTCAAATTTTATTAGGGCTTGGGCTGTGTGAGTGGGGAGATGATTTTTGGGCTAAGGAAGGGTGATGAAATCCCACCTTATCTTATTTGGGTTTTGCCCTTAGTTTCAATTCGTGCAAGTGTGCAATATAGACAAGAATATAACGCAAAGCGATAAACCACCCACGTGTTTGTCCTATGCTATATGCAATGCCATATGTACATCTCCATCCAGATCACAACAACAGAACAAAATACAGTATATTGGAATTGAATTGACACGTGCCTAAATGCAAATGTCTAAACCGTTTTAAAGGCGTCCAAATACCGTATTTTAGTTCTTTTATTTATTATGGTGTGTAGGCAATCAAAGTAAGAAAGATAGCAGTACAAATATACTAACTATTACAATTAACACATCCCAGCACAACAAGATTTACAATCATCACAAAATGGCCGCGTTTTCGCTGCTAATGTCGCGTTTGCGTGGCAGTTCTTCAAAATCTGGGGCCCTGCTTTCAAGAGCAGGGAGATGCAAAGCTAGTTTATGTACTGCAATATTAAGCACCTATAAAGCTTGTCCGGCACACCAAAACAAAGAAGACAATGTTAACAAAACGTGAAAATGAAACCATTCCCTTCCCCAGCAACGGCGCCAAAAATTTGATCGGGGCGGAACTAGCACTCAAAAGTGTGTTTTATGTGAAATCAGATGTAAAAGCTCGAATGTGCTAATGTACCCTCGATACTACCGTTATAGCATTGGCTCAACGGGTCGTATCCACAGGGAAGGGAGGCGATAGAAGCATTAACAGTTTCTATTCACGTCTTTTATTAACAGTTCTTCTTTGTTAAAAGAATGATAAAGAATGAAAAAGAAAAGAAAAGGAAATCCAGAATGTGGTAGGTGAGGAGAGCGATAAAAATGGTGAAGAAAGCAAAATAGAGGTGAGTTGGAAAAACGAATAGAAAAGAAAATGGAACAAGGTTGAACTAAGAGGATGGTGAAAACATCGATAGAAAAATAAGAAAAGAAGCTTGAAAATAGTTTCTAAAAGAAGAGAAAAGAAAACTCATGGCTACTAACTATTAAATACTCCACTAACCATGCTAACCTCTTCATGATAGTTGCCTCACATTTTGATCCTCGGCCATCACAATCCTTGGCTTCAAGAGACGATACAAAGCATGGCTCATGGATGGTTCATCACAATCAAAACATGCATCAAGATCAAGCTAATACAAGCATCAACTCATCAACATTAAAAGAAAGCATGAAATAAAAGAGAGTTAGCTTGGTTAGCAAGTTAGCAAGTTAGATGTTAGAACCCATCATCTTTGGCCATCAATGGCTCTTGCAAGAACAAGGCCTTGTAGAGGCTACCCGATTCATGTGGATTATCAAGTAAGTGGTTAGATGGTTAGTGGTTAGTAGTTAGATTGCCATGAGAAGAAAAGTTAGCAAGAAATCATATAGAAGATGAAGGAGATTACATTGGAAGAGAAAGGAGGCATCTTTACATAGACTGTCACTATCTATTACATCAATCCCTCACTATCTCTCTCTCTATGAATCACTCAGCCCTACTACAATGATCTAAAAAGAAATGAAAATACAAGAGAAGAGAAATGAAAAGTACCTACACTACACTAAATCTCTCCTAAAATCTGCACCTACTCCTAAAAACGAAGACTGCTCTCGTTTTGGCTGAATGCAGGGATATTTATAGGCACAGGATGCTTCCAGAAGACGAGACGGGGCCACGCGTCGAAAATCGACGCGTGGCTCCACTCCTTTGCCGCGGAAACGCAGCTATTGCCGCGTTTCCGTGGCAATACCAGGGAGGTGGGTCCCTGGATTTTGTCAGGGGCTCCCTCTGGCTTCGAGAATGTTCAGGGTATATTCTGTTTCTGGTAATTTCGCCCGAATATTCGTCTGACATGTGCAGGAGTCTAGGTTCAATGAATCTTCTAGATAATCCTTTGCTTGGCCTCCAAGTAATGCGGGATTAATTACCATAAAAGAGGTTTAATTAAGCTCTTATTACTCCTTTGCCCTTGAACTTTGGATCTACCTGCAATAAAGACCAAAACACGGTTTAGACCGACAATTTATTCATAAATCGGTGGAAAATGCGATATAATAATGCATAATCGTAGACTAATCAGTAGTCGATGAGAGAAAATCGCCAATCTCTCGGCTCAAGATCCGTGGAGACATTATAGACTTCTTGAGTTCTTAACATATGCTTAGAGCATACAAGGTGTCGAGTTGCCACTGTGAGGTGATACTCGGTGTCGACTGGCAGGGCTAGTGTTGTTGCTAATGCAGCAAGAGCGTCTGCTCTGGTATTCTGAGATCGAAACACGTGCCCAATGTAGAAACCTTCAAATAGGTTAGCCAATTCGATGGCTGTGTGGTAATAAGGCACCAAATCCTCGTGGTGAACTTCATATTCGCCTTTAACCTGATTGATAATCAGTTTTGGATCACCGTAGGCTTCAAGGTAACGTGCCCCCATTCCATGGGCGAGCTGAAGACCAATGAGTAGAGCATTATATTCTGCTACATTGTTGGAGCATGACTCTGTCAGGGAGAATGCTCTGGGAAGGACATGATTCTGTGGGGAGATGAACACAACCCCCACTTCGGCAATAATCTTGCCTTTAAGGCCTATTCGTGATGCCCCATCGAAGAACATCTGCCACACTTCCTCTTCTGAGGTTGCGTTAGATTCGAAGACTTCATCTGGAATATCTTTGTGAAGTTTTGAGTGTTCCGGAACTAGATGAGCAGCCAAGAATTCTGCAAGGGCCTGGCCTTTAACCGCCTTCTGTGGGGTAAAGATCATGTCGTATTGAGACAAAAGAAGCGCCCATTTAGCTAATCTTGAGTTCAATGATCCTGGCTTCATCATGAGAAGGCGCAAAGGATTCACTCTGGAGATGACATGTATGGTTTGGCCAACCAAATAATGTCGTGTCTTCTGAACGGCAAAGACAAGAGCTAAATACTCTTTCTCGATAGGATTATAACGAGATTCCGCCCCTATCAGAGTCCTGCTCAGATAATAAATGTCCTGCTCATGACCATTATCGTCCTTTTGAGCGAGGAGGGCACCAAGAGAATGGTCCAGAGCTTTCGCATAAAGCAAGAATGGCTTCCCTGATGTAGGGGCCACTAAGACTGGAGGCTTCGTGAGGTATCTCTTGATGTCTTCATAAGCTTCTTGACAAGCTTGATCTCATACGAAGGAAGCACCCTTTTTCATGAGTCGGGTGAATGGCTGACAACGGCCTGAAAGGTTTGCAATGAACCTTCTGATATACGCCAATCTTCCTTGCAGGCCTCTAAGCTCTTTGAGGTTCCTCGGTGGATGCATGCTTTGAATGGCTTTGACTTTGTCTGGGTCAAGATGAATCCCTTTTGACGTAACAATGAACCCAAGGAACTTGCCACTCGACACTCCCAAGAAGGATTTTGTCGGATTCATTTTCAGTTGATGAGCCCGCATTATGTCGAACATCGTTCTCAGATCGCGAAGATGGTCATCCTTATTGCGGCTTTTGACAGCAATGTCGTCGACATAGCATTCCACCATTTTTTGAAGATGGTCACAGAATATTGTACTCGTTGCCCGCTGATAGGTTGCTCCGGCGTTCTTCAGCCCGAAGGGCATTACGGTGTAGCAGTATACCCCCAAGAGTGTTCGGAATGAAGTATGCTTCTCATCGTCGGAATACATCTTAATCTGATTGTACCCTGAAAAGCCGTCCATGAAAGACATTCTTTCGAATCCATAAGTATTGTCAATCGTGACATCGGTGATGGGCAGTGGGAATTCGTCTTTAGGACAGACTGTATTGTGATCACGATAGTCGATGCAGATCCGTATCTTCCCGTTCTTCTTGAGGATGGGAACGATATTAGCAACCCAATCTGAATGTTGTTCCTCCCGAATGAAGCCACACGCAATGAGCTTATGGACTTCGGCCTCAATAGCTTCCATAATGTTTGGGGAAACCGACGTTGTGGCTGCTTGACTGGCTTGGTGTCGGGCTTGATGTTCAGACGGTGCATGGCGACTTGTGGATCGAGTCCAGGCATGTCTTCGTAGCTCCATGCGAAGACGTCTATATACTCTTTTACGAGTATTATCAATTCTTCCTTTTCTGTAAGTGATAAGCTTTCACTTATGAAGATGGGCTTAGGGTGATCTTGACTACCCAAGTTGACCTGCATCACCTTGCCTTCGGTAGGTGGCTCGCGTAGTTCGAATCGCTTTTCCCATTGGAGGTCGAATTGTTGGCCCCATGGTTCCTTATCAGTAGCTTCTGCAGCCTCCAATTGACTGCTTGAAGTCATATTAACGGTGAGGTTTTCGAACATCATTCCCACACTAACATCTGAGTCCCACTCAGAGGATGAGGCTGAATGTGATGGAATTGGTTCATCGTCTGTGAATTGAACCGTTGCTGACGATGTGGGTGTAACGTATCCCAACCCCCTGCGTGTACTATCATAGTAATTTGCAGGCTTCCCTTTTGGCACAAAGTTATGCAGCAAGCTACGCCTTCCTTTTCCGAAATTCAGGCCTTCTCCATGCTTTAGGTCGTATCCCATTTTCTTCATAATATGGCGCGCTGATCGCGCGTAATGGAAGAATTGTGGAGTGTCTGAGTCCGAACTTGAATCTGCGGTTATGGGTCCCCGTGGTTGGGTTTTACCGAAAATTATCGGTAACTGACCTTCTTTGGACAGAGGGATCACTAGCGTGGCCCCTTCTATAGCTTCCACGGGTGTACTGGACGCACTGAGCTAATTGTTGCTGAAGAGGCGTACCCACTGTCTTCATCTTCTTCATCCGATGGTTGGAGTGATCTCCTGGGCTCCGGCAAGGCTAGGGCCGTTGAGGAGGAAGGCTGTTCATAACTGTAGGGTATCGCCACCCTAGATCTGGTGTTTCGGAAAACACCTTCTTCATGCACCAAGACTTCGCCTAAGCCTGGGCTGTAATCTGAATCTGGGGAACTGTAGGGAGTGTCGTCGGACGCTTGCCTGCCCCTGCGCAGCTCTCGTCCTCTTCCAGTCATGTTAACAGATGCAGAGGGTAGATCTCATGATATGCTCCTTTTGCGATGCTTCATCGGAGCTTGCGCCGTCAACCGATCGAAAACTGATCGTTGGCCTGGAGGAGTGGCGAGGATGGGTCCTAGCCGGCAATGAACTGAGTGGACTGTCACCAGCTGACATCCCACTTGTTGACAACAGGGAGTGGTTCGGAAAGATTCCGACTTCCGTTTGTTTGTCAAGAATTCTCGCAAGTCAGACCTAGTTGGGCCTAAACAATCCAGCGCAAAGGCTCTTTTGGATCACGCATAGGACGATTCCTGCTCCTTTTATCCCCGCAGAGGGGATTAGCACTGAATAGTGCTTCAGTTCTACCTTCGTCACAAAGCGTGACCTTAGCGCCTGACGAACTGGAGAGCGGAGCACGCTGTGGTGCTTTGCCCGCTATGCTGCTGCGAAGGCGATTAGCCTTGGATAGTATTTTGGCTCTAGCTTCGTGGCCATGAACCCTGCGCGTACGCTGTGGTACAGTAGCTTCGCTCATGAGAACGAGGCCGACGCAAGGCGTTGCTGCTCTTGAATTGGGTGACGGTATGATTGCCGTCGTGACTTCGCGGCTGGCAGCATTGTTGGAGCAGACAGGCATCTTGCCTTTTTCTTCGCGAGAGAGACGCGGTTTTGGCGTAGCTACACCTGAGGCTTTGCCCAGAGACTTCTGTTTAGGCCTCCACATCTGCTTTGGCAGAGGATACTAAGGTTCGCAAGGAACCTGATTAGCCACACGCGAGGCTGAAGGGTGTTGGCAGAATTCTGCTTCTAGTTTCTGTTCTGAAACCTTAGCCATGGAGACCTTCCTATGCTTCCGTGCTCGAAGCATTAGACCACCCCGGAGAGGACTTCTTCAAATCTTCCTTGGTCGAATTGAACGACCAAGTTTTCAAAAGTGAAGGACTTGGACTGCGGGTGTGCTTCGTTGTTGCGCCAGAGAACCGCAGTAGGTTCGCAGAGAACCTTTTCTGTCTCCGCAGAGACTTTCCTTGAAGATTTAGCCAGAGAGGCTCTGGCTGCACCGGCTTTTCTGAATTCAGAGTTAGACCCGAAGGTCTGTTCATCGCATTACGACACTTGATTCTCGGCAATGGAGAATTAATTCATCCCCAGCGGAGTCGCCATCTTGTTTTCCATTGATTTGCAAAGGGGAAAACTTATTATAAAAAGAGTTGAGGAGATAAATTACAAGTATTCTTAAAAGATTACAAGTAAAACTCCTCAGAGATTCTGGAGAAGTGTGCCGATAGGAGTCTGGTCAGCGCGCGATCACTTTGTCCCTTTGACGATGCGAGCGATGAGATTCCCTTCTCGCCTGGTTCCGGGAATCAGAGAACAGAAGGTTGGTAGAACCCTCTTGCTACTTCTCAAAACCGCTTTCAATTAGGAATTCCTTCTCACCTGGTTCCGGAGAAGAAGATATTAGGGTATCAGCACCCTGATTAAAGAAGTGATTCTCTAAAAGTCTCTGAATTCAAGAGAATAGATCTCTGTTTGTGCACGGTGCGTCCTCTCGAGAAGTCTGCCGTCTCTCTGGAGCCTGTGCGTGGTCTCTACTTCTGGAGGTGCCCCCTTCTCCTTGTGCCCCTGGTGGGCTATTTATAGGGAGAGCAGGGGTATAATTGTCCCTTGAAAATATGGAAAACAGATTGAATCAAATCTGTTTAAATCTAGAAAGTAGCCTTGCTGCGAGGCTAGGATCAGCTTCTGCGAAGCTAGAAATGCAGGTCGGTTGATCCTCTTGATCTGTTTTGATCCTTTCCATATCGTTGGAGGATTTCCCTGATCTTCTTACTCGTTTTAGAAGAGTCAAGAGATTGTGGCAATCAACTGCCAAATTTGATCTCAGATTTGATCTTGATTGGATTTGATCTCAATCCTGATTAGATTTGATCTCATCTGGAGATTTAATTGGTCAAAAGTTGACCATATCAGACCCGCAGCGGCGCTGCCTGCTTTGAACTCACAGCGGTGCTGGAGGCAGTATCTGGCGAAGTCAGAGGAAGGCTTCTTCGGCGGAGCTAGATGTCATCTGTTGCGAAGCTACCATATACCCTTTCTGCGCAGTTGCATGTGGCTTCAGGAGGAGCTGACTCTCTCTGCGGAGTTACGACGAAGCTATGAGTTAACTTCTTGACGGAGCTTTGAATGGCTTCAAGGCGAAGTTGGATGATCTTAGCCTCTCAGGCGAGGCTATCCCTTTGGGCTCATGTGATGCTAAGTGCTAGCATCTTTTGACCTGCTGAGGTCTGTTTAGATACAATCCGGGCTCACTGTCTGCTTGCTGGATCAGTGGAGTCCAAGTTGTTTCCTTGTCCCTCGGAGATGGGTGAAAACTGGTCGTCAGCTTGTCTGTCACTTGTCTTTTGTAAATGTCAACAAGTTTAGACATTGTTCAGGCCAGTAAGAATCTTGTCTTTTTTAAGTGTCAATACCAATTCATCATGAAACTTAATCGCCAATCTTTTATGATCATCATATTGAGCTTGACCAATTTCATACTTTTGAAAGTCCCATTGACAAATTGACAAGTTCTCATTTTTATAAAATTGAACTCAATGAGAAATGTGACCTAGATTCTCTAATTTGTGATCCAGTTCAAATTCCTGAATCAATATTGACTCCTCTTTTGTTACCCAACTTGAGTAATATTTTAGAGTCAGTTTTGATTCCCACACCTGTCATTTTTGAACTTGAATCACCAATGTTAAGTCATATTCCGTTTTTGAGAAATGAATGTGGACTTGAGTTTCAACTTCTTGATTTGGACCCACTTCCTGAACCAATCTCGACTCTTGAACCTTTACTTGACTTAAGTCACTTTTTTGAGTCGGTATTAGTTCCTATACTTTCTAAGTCCAAGTCAATCATTCCATCTTTTCACACTCCATTTTGGGACAAGGGTGTTGATAAAATTGACTCTGAAATTATTTGTGAAATTTGAAATTAGATGGCGTAAAATTTTTAATAAAAATTGTTCATATATACATCATTTTAGTGGGTTATGTTAGAGAGGTTTCTAGTGGGTTCCTCCGAACTCCACGCAAATTAAATTGGGCCAAATTTCGTGGACCAATCAAACCACCACCGGAACCACCACCTTGAGGTAATATTTTCCTTCCCTTTCTTCTTTTTCGTGCATCTATGCATTAATTCGTACATTAAGGACAATGCATAAGATAGGTGTGGGGGAGGGTCTAACTTAACTTAGGTACTTAGGTTTTCCTTTTTATTGAAAAAAATTAAAAAAATCAACATCTTCTTTACTTTTAAAAAACTTTTTGAAAATAGAAACAATATTTTAACATATGTTTTGTAAGAAATTAAGTCAATTTTAAGGAATAGGAGAATCATAATTATGATTTCTTATACTTGGTTAAAATAAGATTATTTATTTTATTTTTAGGGTTAGGAAGATAATTTGTCAAAGTAATTTAGTCTTAATTTTTGCCTTGATGAAATATGCGCACTTTATACACTTACACACTTAGGATTCAAAAATAAAGATTCTTATGTCTTATTAAAATATATATATATATATATATATATATATATATATATATATATATATATGTATATCTATGAAAAATAAACAAATCTAATTATTGATTAGCTAGGTGCTTTGGCCTAAGCAAGCCTTGGTATTTATGCAAAAGATGATTAGATAAGTTTGAAATATATATATATATATATATATATATGTATATATATATATATATATATGTATGTATATATATATATATATGTATGTATATATATATATATATAAATCCTCTGATTAAGCTGGGTATTTGTGCCTCATAAAGTATAAGTATTCACGCCTAAAAGCGGTTCATATAACAAAATTCTTAGTTTGTAGTCTTGTTTGCTCGAGTCTTTAAGTCCTTAGGGTGTTTTCTCACCCGACCCTAAGACCGTTTGGTTTGGGAGTCACCGATTAAAGGCTCGTTACACGGGCAGATTAGAAAGCTTAATAGAAGTAAGGAATAACACCAAAAATAAATAAATAAATAAATAAGACATAAGAATTAGAGTTAAAGAACCCTTAGTCAAAATTTCACCATCACGAAGGTGCATATGACTTGGGGTAAAGTAATAGACTAGATGAAAAATACAGTTTGACTCCTTGCCTTGATTGATAACAAGTTTTTGAATAAAGACTAAGTTTAGGAATGAAAAGTTCAGTTTTCTTATAACTTATAGATTACTTAATTCTTACAATAATATTTCAAATATTTTTCTCTTTCAAAATGTGTTTTTAAATATTAACACTTTGTTACTCTTTTTTTATGGATTTTGTGGGTGTAATCTACTGAAAACCCTCAGGAGACAAAACTCATCCTCGTGGGAAAACCTAGAAGTTTAATGGCTTGTTGCACATGCTCAGTGCAATCGCGTAACCTGGAAAAGTGGTCTAATAATCTTTGATTTAGTTTTGTTGTTCTGCTCGAGGATGAGCAAAAGATAGGCGTGGGGGTGTGATTGCACACATTTGTTGCATTATTCTTTATTATATTTTTATATTTATCATATAATAAATCTGCTAAATTTCTTATCTTAAATATCTATTTTGCAAAAGATGATCATGAAGAGAAAGAGGATAAAATCAAATAAATATAAGTTAAATTTAGATTTAACTAGATCTATTTGGTTAAAGAAGGATGATCTCAAATTCAATTGGCTAAATTCAATTTTTGGTGAATCAAGTGGTTAAATCTAAAGATCAACCGAGGATAACATTAAATACAGAGTCCAAATCTAAAGGAACAAATGGATAGAGAGAAGATCAAAGGATGAGATGAAGCAAATTTGACTCAGATTCTGACTGGATACATTCTAATATTTGAATCATAACTTTCGCTACCGAAATTCAAATCTAATGGTTCGAGATGATTTAAAAAGAAGACTTAAAGCGCTACAACTCTTAAGTTGATCACTATTTCTAATTCTATTATTTGATAAGTTATACTCAATAATCAACACGCCAACAAGCTACAGATCAGAACTGAATATTCACATCAAATCAAGTTTGGAGATAAGGCGAGGATTCAAATTCAGAAATATCCAGCTTCCCTATCTTCCATACCCTCTAACCTCTGTATTTCTCTTATAAATACCTGCAATCTCAAAGGTAAAGAGGAACGACCAAGCACAGAGTAGAACTTAGGCTAATTTGTAGTTTGTAACTTAGGTTTTTTTTTATTTTCTTTTATGTATTTTTTATTTTATTTATGTAACTGAGAGGGGAGGAGAGTTTCATGGAGGAATAAGAGCAACCATGTACTGAGGGTGACACTGGTGTAAGTGATCTTTTCTTTCATTGTTATTTGAATCGAATCGAAGTTTTCTTTTCTTTTCTATTCTTGTTTTTGTTTGCTTCCCTCTTCTGTGTTCGTGGATCCAAATGTAACCGATAGCCTCGAAGTTGCCTTACCCTTGCAAGTGTCGTTGATGGCTTATGGTGATGGATATCCATTTCTATGGTAATGTAACTCGCCCCTTCATTTCATAGTGTAAATCGGGAATGGGGAAGATCCTATTTGTCATACTTCGCTCGCCTTCAAACAAAGGTATATCATCGATACGGGTCAAAGGTAAGCAGGCACCGAAGAGGTAAGTAAGTTTTTTTTAGGTTTTAATTTTCTTTCTTTTAATTTTTTAGTGTAAATCACCAACACCATCAACACCCAACTCTTTTATCACTCTTTTCAGTTTCTTTATAAATATTCATTTTCTATTCTCCACCTTCTCAATCTACCACTTTCTTTTTAACTTAACTTTAACCTAATTTTCTTTTATTTTAAAGAACTAAAAGAAGATCTTTAACCATTGAATGTAACTTAAAAGAGAACTTGCTAAAAAAAGCTTCCATTGGTAGTCTTTCCTTGTGGATCATGACCCGCATAGCCACTTACATTGCTGTAGTATTGAGTACTTGCACTCTTTATTCTAAGTTCTGAAATTCTATATTCTTGGGTGTAGGTAAAACCTCAATCATAAACCATCAAAACTAAACAAGAGTAAGTATGGAGTAAACTAATGTTAGCTTATTAGAGAGTTAGGATATTAGAGTGTTAAAATCCATCATCATGAGCCATCAATGGCTCTTGCAAGAGCAAGACCACGTAGAGGCTATTAGATTCATGTGGATTATCAAGTAAGAAGTTAGCAAGTTGGTGGTTAGTAGTTATTGGCATGAGAGAAAATTAGCTAAACATGTAAAAGGAGTTAAAGAGAAAACAAAGAGAGGTAAAGAGAGAACCTTTCATAGCTTGTAACCTTCTATTACAAGCACTCTTACTTTTCAACTATGTATCACTCTCTCTTATTAGAAGATCTAAAAGAAATAGAAAATACAAAGAGGAACAAGAAGAAGAACTAAACTAAACTACCCTAAACCATAACATGGAAAGAAAACTACACTACTTTCTGGATATCTCCCTGAAGAACCCCCAAGGGGGGTATTTATAGGCACCAGGGAAAAGGGGGTCAGGGGGACAAACCTTGGCCCAAAGCGCTGGCGCGGTGCACGTTGCACCGCCTGCTGCGCGCTGTCGCGTCGGTCCCCTGTCGGCTGCATGTCCTGGTTTCTGGTTTTAGGTCCCTGATTTTGACAGAATCACCCTCCTAGGTCAATGGCTATCTTTATAGACCTTTAATCACCCATTAAATGGTGATTTTAGGTCTTCTTCTTCATCTCCACACCTTGGACCTAGAATTACAAAAGAAGACAATTATTAGCAGTATTTATTATAAAATGAATGTGAAGACGTGATATGAAATATGCAATTTTAGAGACTAATCAATGAGCAATCTTGTGCTTTCTCAAACTATAGGCCTCCTACTGTACACACTTTGAACACGTACTATCCTGGTATGCGATACCACCCAAATTTTCCTTAGCGGTCGAACCAGCCACAAATGCAATGACGTAATGCGTTTGATTTCAACCATCAATGTCTGAATTTTAGCCAATTCAGCCAAAATGCTAACCAAGGTATATTGCCACACATGGTTCCAAATCAAAATGCCTATTAGTTCAATCAATCTTCCCTATCATACAATTATATCCCTCCTCACCTAAATTAGTTTGCTCCATCTTTCAACCAATTCCAGAATCAGTCAAATCAATTCACTCCTCTTATGGATCAAGCCATTTTGCTAGTTACACCACTTTCGTATTCCCTTCAACTGAATATTAGCCGTGCTTTGTATCACAAACTCCATATCTTGCCCCTTAGTAACAAAAGCCAAGCATGGAAGAAATATTTTCTCAATTCCTCCTTAGTAATTAGTGAATTGAATAAAGGCTAATTCTTCAGTAAGTGAACGAGAGAAAGAAAAATTTCCTAGCCAACCTGTGGCTAATCCTCAAGGAATAACAGAAGATAATGTCTTTGTGGTAGAAAACACTTCCATCGATCCTTGAAACCTACCATCAGCCTCTGCTATGGTCATCAACCTGGTCATCGAGTTCAATATCTATCTGATTCAAAACCTTCTGCAAGGTTTATTCCACCTTCCTCTCCTCCAATCTCTCCTATTTAGCCCAATTATGCCACTTCACCTGATTCAAATCAAACATTTTCTTCTCATCTTTCTATGGCTCCTTACCTTGATAGATTATCCTATTGGCTCATAAAGTTTAGTTGTTTGAAGATATTAGGAAGGTCTTTGAAAATGTACACATCAATATCTCCTTCCTGTCTACTATCCAACAGGTTTCAGCCTATTTCCAAGTTTCTCAAAGATCTTTGCACCATTAAGAAAATGATGAAGTACATCGCGATGTCTTCATTGCCACATCTATCTAAATTTTGGTGGTGTTGTCAAGTGTAGTAATCTAGGAACCCCTTTGGTTACCTGTAAAATTGATAACAACTATACCACTAAAGCCCTCATCGATCTCGGAGCCATTGTAAATCTATTGCCTTTCTGGATATGCATTGAACCTGGACTCACTAATTTGAAACCGATTAATCTAACACTTCAATTAGTTGAACGTTCTATTATACACCCATGCGATATCATTAAGAATGTTCTCATCAACGTCTCTGATTTTTACTATCTTGTTAACTTCATCGTCCTGGACACCCAATTGACACACAACTGTGCGCCCATCATTCTCAGGTATCCATTCTTAGCCACTGCCAAAGCTCATATTGACTGCGCAAATGGAACAATGATCCTCGTTTTTAAAATCTGACCATCGAGGTAAATGTTTTCAATCTCACGTGCCAATAGGATGATTTGAGTATGCTGAAAGATGTTTGCATGATTGATAGTTATGTCTCCTACTTCTTTGATGAATTATTCCCAATGGACCCACTTACACCAGTTCTTGATCTTTCCACAATCGACATTGCACTGTCACCATCATCTACTAATAATTCATACTCTTCCTTCTCTGATTTGTCATTCCCAATAAAGCCCCATTCTGTTTACAATATTATGTCTAAGCCTCGCCTAGAATCGAAACAGCTTCCATCTGATCTGAAATATGCTTTCCTCGATTTTGAATCTCAACTTTCAGTCATCATTGCTTCTGATCTATTGCCACAACAAGATAAATTGAGTGCACTACCGCGCAAGTCGCTTGATGATATTCATGACATAAGCCCCTCTATTTCCCCCATTGTATGCATTTAGAGGACCCAGTCAAAATATCTAGAGAACCACACAGATGGTTTAATCCCATTTTCAAGAAAGTTGTCCGGACCAAAATTTTCAAACTTCACGCGGGTATCATTTACCCTATTTCTGATAATAACTGGGTTAGTCCAGTTCACATGGTCCCAAAGAAATCTGGAATTACCATAGTCAAAAACAATAACTTTGAACTTATGGCTAAGCGTATTCAAATTGGGTGGAGAGTTGTCTTGACTATCGCAAGCTAAATGCCAACACACTAAAGGATCATTTTACCTTGCCATTCATCGATCAAATGTTAGAATGTTTAGTTGCGCATGAATACTGTTGCTTTATGGATGATTACTCAGGCTATAATCGGATTGCAATCGCACCCGAGGACCAAGAAAAAATCAACTTCACATGTCCCTTCGGAACATATGCATATCGACTCTTGCTGTTTGGTTTATGTAATGCTCCGGCCACCTTTCAACGATGAATGATGAGCATTTTCAGTATGGTAAAGCAGTTTCTCGAAATTTTCATGGATGATTTTTTCATCATGGATCTTCTTTTGATGCTTGTTTATCTCATTTAGAAGCCTTCCTCACTCGATGCGAAGAAAAGTTGTTAGTCCTGAACTGGAAAAATGCCATTTTATCGTCAAATGTGTCATTATGTCAGGACATGTTGTTTCTAAAGATGGCATTGAGGTTGATAAAGGAAAAATCAATCTTATCTTAACTCTTCCTCCTCAGTCTGTTAAGAACATCCTTTGATTTATGGGTCATGCTGATTTTTTTTGCCAATTCATCAAAGACTTTTATCTCAGATTGCATGTGTTTTAACTCATCTTCTTTCTCATGATGTTCCTTTCCTCTTTGATTCTCATTGTAATCAAGCCTTTAGAAAACTTAAGGCTGCCCTTACTTCTGCTCTGATCTTCCAGGCCCCTGACTAGAACCTCTCTTTTGAAGTAATGTGCGATGATTCTAATTTCGCATTAGGCGCTGTCCTAGGCCAGAGGAAAGAAAAGAATTCTCATGTCATTTACTATGACAAGCAAAACTCTTGATCCCGCTCAAATCAGTTACACCACTATTGAAAAAGAATTGCTTGCTATAGTTTTCGCACTTGACAAGTTTCATTCTTATTAGCACAAAGGTCATTATCTTTTCTGACCATTCAGCTCTCAAGCATCTACTGTCCAAAAAGGAATATAAACCCTGTCTCATCTGTTGGATCCTTTTTTTCTTCAAGAAATTGACTTAGAAATTCATGAAAAAAGGATACCAATAATGTAGTTGTTGATCATCTGTCATGCCTAATTATTGAATTTTCAAGAAACCCTTTTCTGATCCCTGACTTCTTTCAGGATAAACATCTTTTGTCCCTTTCTATCTCACCATGGTAACCTGACATTATCAACTATGCTATCACTGGTCAAGTCCTTTCACACTAGACTAAAGAAGATCATTCTAAATTCAAAGCTGTCATCAAGCATTATGCTTGAGATGGTCTGTACTTGTTCAAGTACTGTCAAGATCAAATCATTCGCAGATGTGTTCCCCAATCGAGGCAATAGCCAATTCTGTCATTTTGTCACAATCATGCGTGCGGAGACCATTTCAGTGCTAGATAAATAGCTGAGAAAATTTTGTAGTGTAGATTTTATTAGCCTTCCCTTTTTCGTGATACACATCTATATTGCAAGGTTTGTACAAAGTGGCCAAATCTGGGCTGCTTATCCCGTCGAGATGAGATGCCTCTCACTCCTATTTTGATCGTTGAAATCTTTAATGTCTAGGGCATTGACTTCATGGGCCCCTTTCCCATTCCCACGGCTTTAAGCACATTCTCGTTGTTGTTGTTGACTATATCTCCAAATGGATTGAAGCCATTCCTACTAGGAAGAATGACCCGCATGTTGTCATCAAATTCCTCAAAGAGTCCATCTTTGCACGTTTTGGAGTTCCTCGTGCTATCATTAGGGATGGCGGATCACATTCTTGCAATAAAGCCTTCGAACACCTCGTAAAAAAGAATGGTGTCACTCACAAGATTGCTCTCCCTTACCATCCTCAAAGCAGTAATCGAGTCAAAGTTTTCAATCATCACATCAAGCAAATTCTTGAGAAAACGATTAGTCCTAGTCGAAAGGATTGGTCCATGCGCCTCATTGATACTCTCTGGTCCAAACTGCCTTTAAAACTCCAGTTGAGATGTCATTGTATCATTTGGTCTATGGTAAACCTTGTCATCTCCGTGTTGAACTTGAGCGTCACGCTTATTGGGCTATCAAATACCTTAATCTGTGTTTTCAAACCACATGAGACCATAGGAGACTCCAGCTATCTGAGTTAGAAGAACCCAAGAATGATGCCTATGACTTGTCCAAGCAGCACGAGGACAAAATGAAGCGGAACCATGATAAGAGCATCCTTAGGAAAGATCTTTTCAACCAAAAAGTCCTCTATGATTCCAAGTTGCATCTCTTTCCTAGAAAGTTCAAATCTCTGTGGACTGACCCATTCGTAATCTAATTTGTCACTCCTTATGGTATTGTCACTTTTATGAACCCTACTGATGATACTACCCTTCAAGTGAATGGTCATCGAGTTAAACCTTTTCTGGAGCATGAATCCATCCACCACGAGGATGTTGAACTTATTAATCCCTCCTCGGATTGATTGCACTACAGTGCGTCTCGTGAAGACGTTAACTATACCCTAGGTAGCCTAATTTTAATTTGTTCATAGTCAGGATATATATATATATATATATATGTATATATATATATATATATATATATATATATATACATACATATATATATATATATATACATACATATATATATATATATATCTACATACATATATATATATATATATATACATATATATATATATACATATATATATATATATGTATATATATATATATATATACATATATGTATGTATATATATGTGTGTGTATATATATATATATATATATATATATATATATATATATATATATATATATATATATGTATATATGTATGTATGTATATGTGTATATATATATGTATATGTATATATATATATATAGAGAGAGAGAGAGAGAGAGAGATAGAGAGAGAGAGAGACTTGTGTCTTTCCAAAAGTATTTGAGGCTGAATCCTTCCCACTCAAATACCAACATCCAACATTCAAATATAAGATCCACTCCGTTGAAGTGAATCTATATTATTTCAAGTATCTATAGACCAAAAATCAAGTGTTTTGAATACTTTTTGCCCATGCATCAAATAGGGTAAATATGGACGGCCTAAATAGTGAGTTTGTTAGTTTAAAGGTGTAGAACATTTAAAACCTAACAAAAATTAGTTTGTAGGGTTTTTAAATGTTTAGATCATAATCAAATGGCCGGATCAAGAATTTGTATGTTTAAAGATCTAGATCTAACCAACTCACTACTTTCGGCAATCCATTTTGTGCCACTTGATGGATGGGCAAAACGTATTGAAAATACTTGATTTTTGATTTATAGATACTTGAAATAATATAGATCAACTTCAACAGGGTGGATCTTGTATTCGAACGTCGGAGGATTGTATTTGAGTTAGAAGGATTCAGCCTCAAATCCTTTTGGAAGGACACATGTCAATACATATATGTGTGTGTGTGTGTATATATGTAGATATGTGTATATGTATATATGTATATGTATGTATATATATATATGTGTGTGTGTGTGTGTGTGTGTGTGTGTGTGTGTATGTGTATTCTCATTTACTTGATGCTTTCACTGGTTGGGCAATGTTGTGAAATTTTGAAGACATTTTTAATCTAAAGCGTGGGGGCGACAACTTCAAAATGGATCACCTCCCTCTATCCTATCTGGTCTTATCTTTCCTTTCTATACTTATAATTTCATGCCTGATTTTTATTTACAACATCTATCATGTCTTGTTTGCACTCTTCTTATCATAACATTAAGGACAATGTTTGATTCAAGTGTGAGGGGGTAGACCTGTTACACTCAGTCTAACTATATGACTATATACCCCTTTTGATCCCTAAAAAGAAAGTCTTTGACTTTATGAGTAAACTGTAAAAGAGATCATTATGAGAGAGTCTTTCAATCTTAGGATGAGACAAAAATCGAACATAGAAATATCATTTAGAATTTGTTTAAGTGAATATGTATCTAATTACACTTACACGAATAGTTCAAAGGCTTGGGATAATGATGAAAACTTAAAATAGTTCAGAAAGAAAAAAAACCCAAACTAACATGTCTTTTTTTGTGGCCCCTGTTGCTCTAGTAGTTAAGTTCTTAGGGGTGTTTTGACACCTAATGCCCTAAAACCATCTGGCTTGGGAGTCATTGATCAGAGCCCATTAATGGGTCTCCAAGAAAACCTAAATAAGATTGTTTAATAAACATAAAAACCCAACAATTTTAATTATCAATTAGCTAGATGCTTTGGCCTCAGTAAGACTTGGTATTTACGTGAAAGATGTTGAAAGAGTCAAAAATGTTGAAATAAATGAAATAACTATGATAGTTGGAGTCAGAAATCTTGAGCTTAAGGACTATATCATGATCACAAAGTGCATAGGATCTGAAACTTAGGACAAGTTGTGTAAAATATAGGATTCACATCTCTATTTTAAGATGATAAAATTCTATGGAGATTGAATTTCACACCTCCGCTCTTAAGGATTATATAGCATCAACTCACATCATATGTAATTATCTAACTCAACGATCATTATTTATGTACATCTTGTCCTGAATGTTAAAACATTTTCCATTTTGTGTCTTTACTCGGGGCTGAGTAAAGAGATAAGTGTGGGGTGTTTGTGTGAAATGAAATGTGCATATTTCTAATGTACATTTGCATGTCGTTACATTGATTTCAAGGATAACTATTACGTTGATATGCATATATTTATGATTTTCAGAAGACTTGGTACAAAAAAATAAATCTGAGCAAATCAAGCAAGTTGTCCAAGCAAATCTGTCCAGGGAAAAATCATGCAATCAAATAATTTCAGCAAAACAAATCTGAACAAATCAGGCGAGCTATCCATGCAAATCTGTTCAAAAAAAGCAAGTAAATCAAATAATTTTAGTTAAACAAATCCAAGCAAATTAGACAATTCTCCAAATCCCGATAAATTAAGCAAATCAGACCATGCTTGGAGAAGAAGAAACGGACTTTCAAAAGACTACAAAGATAAGATCTCCTCTAAGAAGAAAAAAATAAGCAAGGAGTGCGAGCTAAGCCCTAAATTGGAGAAGATTAAATGCCCACCATCATCCTCGTCTTCATACTTCCTCGAAGCTTCGGCCATGACTACTTTCAATAAGCATTTCTTTTTGTTTTTTGTTATTTTATTTGTAGTTAACTCTTTCTCCCTCCTTGTAAACTCCAATTGGAGCGATCTTTTTTTTAATAAAAAGTTATTCTTCTATCGTTTTTATTTCTTTTGATTTCTTAGTTTAGTTTACCGCTTTCATAAGTTAAATCTACCGCTTTTCTACATTAGATTTTTGTTTTTTTAGAGTAATCTTTCTTCGTTTCTTTAGTTATAGGTAAAAATAACTCTCTTAAATTGGTTTTAACAGAAAAAGATAAAAAAAATAACTCGCATAAAAATTTAGAATGTAGCTTGAGGATTCAGATAAAGATTAAGGCGTTTTACTTTCCTAATTTTCAAATTGTGATTCAATACTCTATCTTGCCCTATATTAGGGTTGTCTCAACGATTTGCAAGGTAGTTTTACTTTGATATCGGTATATTGTAATATTCTTACTTATATTCATCTGATTACAGGATCAAAACTTCACGCACAGAAAATAAGAGACGTCAACCCCCAGACCAATTTATTTAATCATTTTCTTGTTTTAAGTTAAATATAAAGAATGCAAAAGGAAACAGTTAACGATGAATTTTGACAGAATTATGCATGATACCCAAGAAACCGTTATAAATGGATGGAAGAAGAATCTAGCTTTATTGACAGTAGGGAGAAATGCTCCCAATATTAAATCCTATAGATTTGTTGATTTGGTTATATTAAAATTTTAATATAGTGAATATTTTGAAAAAAAAATAATATATTCTTTGGCTTTTAACAAAAGGTTAGGCTTGACTAAATGGTGAAGTGCGGGTTAGGTTATTGGAGGTCCCAGGTTTAACACAGTTTTCAATAGCCTTTGCTCGAAAAAAAAGGAAATAAAAGGTTAGAAATAAATATAAAAATAGAGTAAAGCTTGAAAAGATATTAATACCAATGAATTATTAAGTTCTATGAGTCGGATCAAGGTTATGACCATTTTCATTTTCCTTGATGAATATGTCTTAACTTCACGCGTAGAAATTGCTCGATTTGGGGAACCAAGTAATCCTTTTATGTTCTTTTCTATCAATTTGTGTTTAATTTCTCTCGTGAGCATGATTACATGAATTACTAAAGTTGAATCTTCCCAAGACAAGTTCTTTTTATTCAGAAGAAGGCTCGACAAGTTACACTAGTGTTGGTGATGGATATCACCTCCATCTGGTCTCAACGCGTCATGATATCAAGAAGAAGCATACAAGATAAATAACACACACATCAACATCAAGATGTACATGGTTCAATTAACCAGTTCAGGCTATATCCACTATATACTGGTATGAGATCCACCAGGAAGAAGAGAACATGCAAGGATTAAAAAAGAGAACCAAGCATCTTACTAGCCACTTCTCCTTCCTCTCTTCACATCATTTTCAAAGCCCTCCTCTTATCTCACCTGTGAGATATCTTTACAGTTGTTAGAATATTAAAAAATTACCTTCAATTCTCACCTTAACTTCGAATTTTGGAGTAGTGATAGAGACTTTAATAACAATTGTGGAGGAAAATTCTTAGAAAATTTCTCCACACCACGAATTGTGAGTGAGTAGACCAGATGTAAGCAATCACAAACAACAAAGAATTTATATGGAAAACTCGAAAGAAAAAATCACGAGAGGGTGAGATAATTCACTATAATGTCAAAGGATTGCAATGAATTGTGCAGAGTGATGCTGCGATTACAATTTCAATAGTTTGATGTAATAATCAGAAGCCAGCCTCTTTCTCGAAGGAGAACATGTATTAATATCCCTTTGAGTTGTCATCATGGGTGCGGATATTCTGAATTTACATAATGGCATGATATGCATGTTATAATCTCCTTGCAACCGCCCAGATCGCACCGCTTGATAGTTAGGATCGCCATGCAGTAATATCTGTCACTATCCATAAAAGTCTGCATTGATATATAGGTGTTATAACGTTTAAACTGGGGATGATCTGACAACATATGTTGATTCCAGCCTTCTTCAAGATATTCATATGTTGAATCAGATAAGACAAATCTGACATACTTAGTTGGTTAAAATTATGAGATGTCGGGCTAGTAATATCCAAGTCAAAAGAGGTCGGGGTGAAGTATGGATCACTAAATGCATTGGAATAATTGTAATTGTAATCTATATCACAAAGATGTCAAAACAAAAATAAACAAGTGAACAAACAAAAGAAAAAAAAATCTAGTCTAAGTTAGGGTAGACATTAGACCTAGATGACTCCTAACAAGTTAGACTATCCAGAGGGTATATTGCAGCAATCTGACCACAAGTTAATCGGCCAGGTAAGGGCAAGACCAGTGAGAGGTATCCGTGCCTAAGCAACAGGCCTAATTATGGCAAACCTGTTGGCCCAGAGGCCTTCTGTTGGCCCAGAGGCCTTCCTCTCTAGTTTTGATGATGATTAACTCATGTAGTTATGTTTACTAATAATATTGTAATTTTAGTTTCAGATCATTTAGCAAGATATTAGTTGGTGATTGCTTCAACAAGATGAGTTTTGAAGCCTTCACATGGTGATTCCAGAGCCCGAACATCAAGATCATACCTTCACTCATTGGAGTCTCGCTCGTGGATCACGTTTTGGACCGAGTTGACTTGAAGATGAAGATCATCAAGAAGATTTAGGTATCCATAGTTTAGTGTGTTTTAGATCCATTTGTAAAGATAAGAATAGTTGATATGCTCAAGTGCACAACACACACGTTTTATATTTGGATATTGGTTTTTCGTTTTTGGCTTAACCAATATTTGTTTTCATGAATAGTTGATCGAAACAAGTTTACTTTATTTTTATGTATATTAGATGTGTTCAATATACATACATGCTTCATATCTTAAAAAAACTTATTTTGATATGTCTATTCATGAGTTTTAGGAAAAATCAGATTTTCTATTGAAAAATCCAAGTTTGGAAAAATACATGTTTTGTTTTTTGGTAAAAATGATAAGACACAAAAATGTTTCAAATTACTTGATATTTGAGTTGAAATTTTTATCACATGTTTATATATAATTGCAAAAAGATAAAACTATTTTTGTGTATTTTTAGAAGAGATAAAAGAATTTTTATCATGTTTTTTTGACCCAGTAAATTGGCTGCCAGGCTTTGGCGGTCGACCGGGATGGTCGACCGTATGCCAGAGCCGGTCGACCGCTCGGTCGACTGACGTGCACAGCCTTGTGCACATCTGGGCGGCAATGGGACGGTCGACCGGTCGGTCGACCGGACCAGAGAGCTTTGCTCTCTGTATCTGGGCGGTCGACCGGGATGCCCTATGACCGTTGGCGGTCGACCGGGCGGTCGACCGCAGGCCTGTCAGGCTGACAGATCAGCCAACGGCTAGTTTCTGGTTTGGCCTATATAAAACCCATTTCTTTGGGATTTTTACTAAGTTTTTAAGAGCTAAAATTTCTCTCCTTTCTTGGTATTTAAAACAAGTTTTCAAAAGGTTTTAGAGCTTCAAAAGATCAATCTTTATTTTGTTTTAGAGTTTTTAGAAAAATCAAAAAAACAGAAAAATTGGGAGATTTACTTTGTTCTTCATTTCTATCTTTTACCAAGAGTTTCCCCAAGTATTTTTCTTTGAGTTTTTGTTTTTCAAACTCTAATTTTTCAACACTTGAGTATATCATTCTATCCTATTCTATTAGGATCATTGTTTTGTGGAAAAAGGAAAGTGGTTTGTGGTTGAGATATACCACTTGTTGTAAACCCCTTGATTTCTTGTATCCCTCTTGGTGAGGTTGATTTGGGTTGGTGTTTGCTCCCTCTTTGGTAGAGGTTGAGATTGTTGGTTTGCTCCCTCTAGTGAGAGGTGGAGTTTGGTTTGTAACCCTCTTTGGTAGAGGTGTTTGTGGTTGTTTGGCTACGGGCCTGCCCCTCGGTTGTGAGGTGTGTTTGAGAGAGGAGTTCGGTACTCCCTTGTTGTAAAAATCCTCCTCGGTGGTGGTTCCCTCAGTGGGAGTCCTCGGTGGACAAGATAGTGGATTAGAAATCCTTCTCGGTGAAGGCGGGGACGTAGATCTAGGGGTTCGAACCTCGAAACATATCTTTGTGTTTGCGTTTGATCCATTGTCTCTCTAACTCTCTCTCTTTTATTTGTGCAAAGCATAATTCTTAGCATCATATCATATTTGCTTGTGTTGTGCCTTGCATCTTTCATATTGTTCATCTTTTTATGCTTGGCTTGCTTGTGTGTGCCTCACTTATACTTAGCCACAAGAGCTTCATATAGCACCTCAACCCTTATTTAGGGGAATCAAGAGGAGTTAGTCCAGAGCCCTTCACGGGGAATTCGGCTACACTTGTTGGTTGTATTACGTGTGTTGCAAATTATTTTTAGCTTCCGCATTCTTCCGCATTTAGTTTCTAGATTAGCCATATCACCTATTCACCCCCCCCTCTAGGTGATTTCAATTGGTATCAGAGCCTACGCTCCTGATACTTTAGGATTAACAACCTAAGAGTGAGATCTTGGTTTGCTAATCTATCATTTGCATTTTGCTTGTTTGCACACATATAGTTTGGACCCATGTGTTGGCCCAAGGTTACAATCACCCTTGTTTAGTGTATTTTGATGATTACAAAACATATTAGTTATTTGTACTAATAACAATTGTTATTTAAGTGTGTTTCAGGTTTATTATCATACTAGAAGTACTCTCACTCAAATACAAGGCTTTTGGACTCAAGACAATTCAATTTGGGCTCAAGTTGCAATATTGAAGATCAAGTGAAGATAGCCCACCTTGAAGAATAGCTTTGAAGTCCTTTAGAAGTTTGTAAGTTTAGAATGTTAAAGTTTGAATATAGGAAATTTGGCTCTAGGATTTGCACACACACTTGTTTCATGTATTTCCTATATTTTGAAAATAGTTATTGAAAATGGTTATTTCTAAGTTTTATGCCTTAGTTTATATATACATGTACCAAAGCTTTATATCTTGAAAATCTTGTTTAAAACATGTGTATAAACTATTTTCTGCATAATACTTAGCTATATGTATTTTTAAAATATGACTCAAAATTTTTCTAACTCAAAACAGCCCCATTTTTCAGTTTCAGGCAACATCGGTCGACCGGCCCGGTCGACCGGCGTTGTGTCTGGATATGCACTGTTTGTGCATGTCCGTCGGTCGACCGGACCGGTCGACCGACAGAGAGCATTCTGCTCTCGGGAATTTTCGGTCGACCGGACCGGTCGACCGGAAGAAGGAAACTGTGTTTCCTCCTTTTGGGTCGGTCGACCGGACCGGTCGACCGGGAGCCAACGGCTACTTCCAGCTGGCCTGGCGGTCGACCGGACCGGTCGACCGCCAAGCCTGCAACTTAGCAACGGCTCTTTCCTCTTTGGGATTTTCTGAAAATCTGTTTTCTTTTTCTGTTTTAACAGACTTTTGGAGAGTTGTTGGGGTGCTTTTGCAGGTTGAATTAGGTGAAAAGAAAATGTTTTTAACTTATTTTCAACCCTATAAATAGAGGAGAAGTCTCTCCTTCATATTACTTAGAAAAATTCCTCAAGTTTTGTTGTTTTCAAAAGAGAAAAGAAAAATTGTTTGAAGCTTTCAATTCCTACTCTTTCAAGATTGTTTTTCAGTTGTGTTTGATTCTCTATATCACTCTACAACTGAAGTTTTCTCACCACACTTCATAGAGCCAAAAATCCTATACTCATTCTATAGTGAAGTTGTAATTGAAGTGAGAGTGTTTGTAAAAGATTGAGAAAAAGTGTAGTGATCAAGTTGTGATCACTTTGTTCTTGTAATTCCTTCTTGTGGAGCAACCTCTTCGGTAGAGGTCCTTTGTACTCGGTGGAGCTCGGTGCTCGGTCTTCGGTAGACCCAATTGTAAAGGCATCCTCGGTGGATAGTGGAAACCCTTCACGGAGGTGAAGGCGGGGACTAGAGCAAGTGTGCTCGAACCTCGAAACAAATCATCTTGTTTGCGATTGCCTTTGCGTTCTTCTTGCTTTCAATTTCTCTTGCTTTATATTGCCTTGAATTATTTGCTTGAGATCTAACCCTCTACTTGTGGAATCTTGTGTTGTTTACTTTACTTGCTATACTTGTTGTGTTATATTGTGAGCATTTCATTTTCATCATCATACTTGGCATTGATCGATCACACCTCAATACAACACGGTTGCATTGCGCACCTCTAACCCATTTTAAGGGGAATTGGGAGGAAGGAGTTCAGAACCTCGCAAGGGGTATTCGACTCTTAGTCGTGTTTTTGAGAGATCGGTGCATCACTCATTTTATTAAAGTTGAAAAAGATCATTAGATTAGCATTCACACCTATTCACCCCCCCTCTAGGTGTTTTTCAATTGGTATCAGAGCTTGGACTCTAGGATTTGGTTTAACAACCTTAGAGAAGATCCTAATTTGCTAATCATTTCATTCATATTCATATAAGTAAAAATGGCCGATGGAATTAAGACCCCTCCTAAGTTTGATGGACTTAACTTTCCCATATGGAAAGTTAAGATGACCGTGTTTTTGCAATCTCTAGGTAGCCGAGTTGCAAAGGCCGTGACTAAGTCCTTTAGTGTACCCCCCGGTGACGAATCCACTTGGTCCGAAATAGAGACTAAGGAATTCGATGCCAATGCCAAAGCTCACTATGCACTTCTTCAAGCCCTAAATGATGATGACATAGCTAGGGTTATACATTGCAAATCCGCATTTGAGATTTGGTCACACTTGATAGTCACTCATGAGGGGACCTCACAAGTACAGAAGGCTAAGATTGACCTTCTTCGGTCTCAATATGAAACATTTAGCATGCAAGAAAATGAAACCATAGATGATATGGTTACAAGATTTACCAAGATTACTAATGGACTCTCTTCTTTAGGTGAAGATATCAACAATGATCAAAGAGTAAGGAAGATCATCCGGGCTCTTCCTCCTTCATGGGAAGTTAAAGCTACAACCTTGAAGGAACTCAATGACAATGAAGAGATGGAGCTCATAGGTCTCATTGGGAACCTCAAAACCCATGAGATGGAAAGGAAAGTAAGGGAGGATATGGCTCCTACCAAAAAGAAGACCATCGCCTTCAAGAGCCAAGCTACACACTCCGATGAAGATGATGAAGAAGAAGATGATAAGGAGCTCTCACTCCTTGTTAAGAATGTCCGGAGGATGTACAACAAGGCGAAGTACCAAGGTAGAAGAAGATGGCAAGGAGGCAAAGAAGAAAGAAAGATCACTTGTTTCAATTGCCAAAAGCCCGGACACATTGTGGCGGAGTGTCCGGACAAAGCTAAGCCCTCCACTTCAAAGAAGCCTTACAAGAAGAAGGCTATGAAGGCAACTTGGGATTCGGAGACCGAATCCGAAGAAGAGATCGACACCGCCAACATGTGCTTCATGGCTAATGAAGGCACAAGTAAGGTAACCTCTTCCCCTTCTCATGATAATGAACTTTCTATGGATGTGTTAGAAGAGGCTTTTGTTGAGTTGTCACAAAACTATGATTTCTTAAAGAAAAAGTATATTAAAATGAAAAAGGAAAATGAATCTTTAAGTCTTCAAGTTTTTACTCTTACAAAAGAAAAGGATGAGTTGGTTTCCACTTTGGCCACTACCAAAAATGATTTTGAAAAATATAAGATTTCTTGCAAAGGTAAAGCCCCACTAATTGATTCAAATGAAGTTTCTATGCTTAAGGAAAGATTAGACTCTTTAAGTGTTGTTTTGAAAGATTGTGAATTTAACAAAAGAAAAATTGAGGCTATGTTTCCTAAGAAACAAGCCCCAAAGAAAAATGCTCATGCTCATGTTCATGTTCATGCTACACAACCTAAACAACATGGCAAAACCCCAAAACATGCTCACACTACACATACACATCATGCTTTCATGTATAGAAAAGTGTACTCATGTTCACATTGTGGGCGGAAAGGACACTTAGCTAATTTTTGTTATGATAGACTAAGTGCATCACATCATAATGTTTGGGTTCGTAACACTAACTTTCAAGGACCCAAGAAAGTTTGGGTACCAAAGTCAACAATTGTTTTAAATGATGTAGGTACTTTCCAAAGCCCAACGACGTAGAGGTTTGTGGTATCTTGATAGCGGTTGCTCAAGGCACATGACTTGGGACATCAACAACTTTGCAACCCTATCAAGATATCATGAAGGTGGCACCGTCACCTTCGGAGATGACGCCAAGGGTAAAATCATCGGTATTGGTAATGTAAAACTTGGCACCTCTCCTTTAATTGAAAATGTAGTTTTAGTTGATGGCCTCAAGCATAATCTCTTGAGTGTTAGTCAACTTTGTGATAAAGGTTTTGATGTAGTTTTCGATAATGTTTCTTGTAAAGTAATTGATAGAACTTCTAATGTTTGTGTATTTTCCGGTTTTCGTGAAAGTAATGTTTATATGATTGATATGTTGAATATGTCTTGTAATATTACTTGTTTGAAAGCCCTCAATGATGACTCTTGGTTGTGGCATAGGAGATTAGGGCATATTTCTTTTGATCATATTTCTAGATTAAATTCAAAGGAAATGGTGAAAGGTATTCCTTGCTTGAATTTTGAAAAGGACCGAGTTTGTGACGCATGTCAATTTGGGAAACAAACTAAGTCTTCTTTCAAGTCAATTAAGGATATCATGACATCACGTCCTTTGGAATTAATCCATATGGATCTATTTGGCCCAACACAAACCAAAAGTCTAAGTGGGAATAGATTTGCTTATGTTTTGGTTGATGATTTTTCAAGATTCACTTGGGTTTTCTTTCTTGAACACAAAAACCAAGCATTTTCGTATTTTCAAACTTTTAAGAAAAGAGTTGAAAAAGAAAAGGATTCTTTGATTTTGAGAATAAGAAGTGATAGAGGAGGTGAATTCATTAACCAACCCTTTACCACTTTTTGTGATGAACATGGAATAAAGCATGAACTTTCTTGTCCTAGAACTCCACAACAAAATGGAGTAGTTGAACGAAAAAATAGAACATTACAAGAGATGGCTAGGACAATGCTAAGTGAATACGGTCTACCACATTATTTGTGGGCCGAGGCCGTTAATACATCATGCTACATATCAAATCGTGTTTTCCTGTGTAAAAACACTACTAAAACTTCTTTTGAAATGTACTTTTCTAGAAAACCAAATGTTTCTTATTTCAAAGTTTTTGGATGCAAATGTTTTGTTTTAAATACAAAAGATAATTTGGGAAAATTTGATCCTAAATCTTATGAGGCTATTTTTGTAGGTTACTCAAATACTAGTAAGGCTTATAGAGTTTTCATTAGATCATCATTGACTATTGAAGAGTCTATTCATGTTAAGTTTGAGGAATCTAACAAGTTTGTTAAGAATGTTGTAGAAATAGATGCTTTGCATGAAGGCTTGGAGAAAGTCACCTTGGAGGATGCTTCTACCATGGGAGACAAGCCAAAGGATGATGATGGAAGTAAAGCCAAAGTGGAAGAGGCCCAAGGAAATGAACATCAAACAAATGAGGTGGAGCCTACTCAACCACTACCTAAGGATTGGAGATTCAATCCTCATCATCCCAAGGACCTCGTCATAGGTGAAGTATCAAAAGGGGTAACTACTCGCTCTAAAATTCAAGATTATTGTGGCCACTTTGCATTTATTTCACACATAGAACCCAAAAATGTGCTCGAAGCCGAGGCCGATTCATATTGGTTGCTAGCCATGCAAGAGGAGCTCAATCAATTTGAGCGCAACCAAGTTTGGCACCTTGTTCCTAGGCCCCACGATAGACCAACAATTGGTACTAAGTGGATCTGTAAGAATAAGTTGGATGAATCGGGTAATGTAGTTAGAAACAAGGCTAGGTTAGTTGCCCAAGGTTACACTCAAATCGAAGGGATCGATTTTGAAGAAACCTTTGCACCCGTAGCACGGCTTGAAGCCATACGGATGACACTAGCATTTGCCTCATATAAAGATTTCAAATTATTTCAAATGGATGTTAAAAGTGCTTTTCTAAATGGATTTATTGAAGAGGAGGTGTATGTTGAACAACCCCCCGGGTTTGTTGATCCTACACATCCGGATTTTGTTTTTAAATTAGATAAAGCTCTTTATGGTTTAAAACAAGCCCCTAGGGCTTGGTATGAAAGACTTTCTTCATTTTTGACTTCAAATGGTTTTAAGAAAGGTAAAATTGATACAACTTTGTTTACAAAACATGTAGAAAAAGATATTCTTATTGTGCAAATTTATGTGGATGATATTATTTTTGGTTCTACTAATGAATCTCTTTGCAAAGCTTTTGAATCATGCATGAAGGATGAATTTGAAATGTCTATGATGGGGGAGCTCAACTATTTCCTTGGACTCCAAATCAAGCAAAGGAAGGATGGGATCTTCATCAATCAAGCCAAGTACACAAAGGAACTAATCAAAAGGTTTGGGCTTGAAGGATCAAGAGTAAGCAAAACTCCCATTGCAACAACTACAAAGCTTGACAAGGATGAACAAGGTAAAAGTGTAGACATTAAACTTTATAGAAGCATGATTGGTAGCTTGCTTTATTTGACGGCTAGTAGGCCGGATATTATGTTTTCCGTTTGTCTTTGTGCACGTTTTCAATCTTGTCCTAAAGAGTCTCACATAATAGCGGTTAAACGCATAATTAGATACCTTAAGGGCACTATTGAAATGGGTTTGTGGTATCGTAAAACCGGATTATTTGAAATGAAGAGTTTTTCGGATGCCGACTATGCGGGTTGTAGGGTAGATAGGAAGAGCACAAGTGGAACATGTCAATTCTTAGGTAATTGTCTTGTATCTTGGTCTTCCAAAAAGTAAAATTCGGTAGCCCTATCAACCGCCGAGGCGGAGTATGTTGCAGCCGGAGCTTATTGTGCACAAGTTCTTTGGATGAAACATACTCTCCTTGACTATGATTTACATTTTGATCATGTTAAAATATTTTGTGATAATACTAGTACTATTCACATGACAAAGAATGCAAATCAACATAGTAAAACCAAACACATTGACATTAGGTATCACTTTCTTAGAGATCATTATGAGAAAGGTGATATTGATATTGATTATGTTTCTACCGATTTTCAACTTGCCGATATTTTTACTAAACCTTTAGACTATGCTAGATTTTCATTTATTTGTGGTGAGTTGAATGTTTATATTATGGATTCTTAAAATTAAAACTTGTTTTTCAATTGTTTTGTTTTAACCCTTTTTGATGTATGACAAAAAGGGGGAGAATAAGTTTGTTGATATTTGGAAAATAAGTGTTTAAGTTTAAACTTTCTAAGTTATGATACTATTTGAGTTTCATTTCATGAAGAAAAAGAAAGTTTGTGTTTATTTGAGTTTTTGAACATGAAAACAAAAAAACTAATGTTTGTTAAATGTTTTATGTATGCTTACATAGCTTTTCATATTCATGATAAATACATAGCATTGTTTGAGGGGGAGCTTTCCAAGCTTTTCCTTCTTTATTTGTTTCAATAACTTATATGTTTTGTCATCATCAAAAAGGGGGAGATTGTTGGCCCAAGGTTACAATCACCCTTGTTTAGTGTATTTTGATGATTACAAAACATATTAGTTATTTGTACTAATAACAATTGTTATTTAAGTGTGTTTCAGGTTTATTATCATACTAGAAGTACTCTCACTCAAATATAAGGCTTTTGGACTCAAGACAATTCAATTTGGGCTCAAGTTGCAATATTAAAGATCAAGTGAAGATAGCCCACCTTGAAGAATAGCTTTGAAGTCCTTTAGAAGTTTGTAAGTTTAGAATGTTAAAGTTTGAATATAGGAAATTTGGCTCTAGGATTTGCACACACACTTGTTTCATGTATTTCCTATGTTTTGAAAATAGTTATTGAAAATGGTTATTTCTAAGTTTTATGCCTTAGTTTATATATACATGTACCAAAGCTTTATATCTTGAAAATCTTGTTTAAAACATGTGTATAAACTATTTTCTGCATAATACTTAGCTATATGTATTTTTAAAATATGACTCAAAATTTTTCTAACTCAAAACAGCCCCATTTTTCAGTTTCAGGCAACATCGGTCGACCGGCCCGGTCGACCGGCGTTGTGTCTGGATATGCACTGTTTGTGCATGTCCGTCGGTCGACCGGACCGGTCGACCGACAGAGAGCATTCTGCTCTCGGGAATTTTCGGTCGACCGGACCGGTCGACCGGAAGAAGGAAACTGTGTTTCCTCCTTTTGGGTCGGTCGACCGGACCGGTCGACCGGGAGCCAACGGCTACTTCCAGCTGGCCTGGCGGTCGACCGGACCGGTCGACCGCCAAGCCTGCAACTTAGCAACGGCTCTTTCCTCTTTGGGATTTTCTGAAAATCTGTTTTCTTTTTCTGTTTTAACAGACTTTTGGAGAGTTGTTGGGGTGCTTTTGCAGGTTGAATTAGGTGAAAAGAAAATGTTTTTAACTTATTTTCAACCCTATAAATAGAGGAGAAGTCTCTCCTTCATATTACTTAGAAAAATTCCTCAAGTTTTGTTGTTTTCAAAAGAGAAAAGAAAAATTGTTTGAAGCTTTCAATTCCTACTCTTTCAAGATTGTTTTTCAGTTGTGTTTGATTCTCTATATCACTCTACAACTGAAGTTTTCTCACCACACTTCATAGAGCCAAAAATCCTATACTCATTCTATAGTGAAGTTGTAATTGAAGTGAGAGTGTTTGTAAAAGATTGAGAAAAAGTGTAGTGATCAAGTTGTGATCACTTTGTTCTTGTAATTCCTTCTTGTGGAGCAACCTCTTCGGTAGAGGTCCTTTGTACTCGGTGGAGCTCGGTGCTCGGTCTTCGGTAGACCCAATTGTAAAGGCATCCTCGGTGGATAGTGGAAACCCTTCACGGAGGTGAAGGCGGGGACTAGAGCAAGTGTGCTCGAACCTCGAAACAAATCATCTTGTTTGCGATTGCCTTTGCGTTCTTCTTGCTTTCAATTTCTCTTGCTTTATATTGCCTTGAATTATTTGCTTGAGATCTAACCCTCTACTTGTGGAATCTTGTGTTGTTTACTTTACTTGCTATACTTGTTGTGTTATATTGTGAGCATTTCATTTTCATCATCATACTTGGCATTGATCGATCACACCTCAATACAACACGGTTGCATTGCGCACCTCTAACCCATTTTAAGGGGAATTGGGAGGAAGGAGTTCAGAACCTCGCAAGGGGTATTCGGCTCTTAGTCGTGTTTTTGAGAGATCGGTGAATCACTCATTTTATTAAAGTTGAAAAAGATCATTAGATTAGCATTCACACCTATTCACCCTCCCTCTAGGTGTTTTTCACCATGGACTTCATGACCCCACCTATGTTTGATTCTTCCAACATCATTATTTGGAAGACTAAGATGTCAATTTACCTACAAGTCCTAGGATATAAGGTTCACCTTGCTATCACCAAGGAATCCTACCTTAGTGATAGCAAGTATATAGGGGCCAATGCACAAGCCCTTGAGGCCATTAGAAGCACGCTATCTAAAGATTATCTTATGCTTGTTTCTAACCTTGATTCCGCCTTTGCAGTGTGGAACAAGCTGACAACCACATCCACCTCCAAGCTTCAAATGTCAATCCAACAAGAGGAGAAAACTAGTGGAGAATTCGATTCTCAATGCTACATGGTCCAAGAGAATGACTCCCTTGAGGTACATTCGGAATCTCAACTAGATAATGATAGTGCTAGTTCTTCAATGATTATGTTGATGCCCATGCTTTAAATAAAGAACTTTCTATTGTGTGTGAAAAATTGATTGAAAAATATAATGTTTTGAAAAAGAAAAGTCTAGGCCTTAACAATGAAAATAAAAATTTGCTTTCTAGACTTGAGATTGTTTTGCAAGAAAAAGAGGAGATTTATAATGAGAGGGATTCATTAAAATCTCAACTTGATCTTGTTTTAAATGAAAATAAAATTTTGAAGAATAAAAATGATTGTGATGTTTTGAAGAAAAATAAAGTTCTAACTTCAAAAATTGATTTTGTTTTAAAAGAAAATGATTCTTTAAAAAGAGAAATTGATTTTATTTCAAAAAAATTAGAAATTTATTTAAATTAAAATAAATCTATGAAAAATAAGATTGATTCTCATGTTTGCCATGCTAGGGTAGTTTCACCTAGATCACCCATTGTATGTACCTCTTCTTCTAGGATTAATGATGATATTTATTTGTTAAAGAAGAGTGTAGATTGTTTGGGCTCCACTTTGAGCCAATGTGTAGTGGGTCATACACGTTTGGAAACTTTGTTTCGAAAGAAACAAGTTCCATCTATTCATGCACACCCCCCACGGCATACACATGCTCCTCACGGACACACCCATCACATGTATGCTCATGTGTACACTTGTACACATTGTGGACATAAGGGCCACCTTGCTAAATTTTGTTATAATAGAATACATGTTTCTAATTTAGCAAATAAATTTATTTGGGTTAGAGAAGGTACTAACCCCCATGGACCCAAAAGGATATGGGTACCAAAGACCACCCTCTTATGTTTGATGTAGGTGTGGGCTCTCACATGACGTGAGAGTAGCGGTACCTTGGAGTGGATGCGTTCCGAGCTTCATGGAAATCATTTTGGATGCATCACTTTCAAGGAAGGTCGGTGGGAGGACCACCTTGGTTTGGAGACTAGAGAGATGCCCTTATCGGTTTTGGTATAAATCTCTTACTCCCAATTATTGTTTACATGCTTTCATAATTAGTGATTATAGCATGATTTATTGTTTTTAGATTATTATGAAAATGTCATGATTATTAGACTCTTGACATACATGTATAGTATTTGAGACACCCATGTTTAATATGGACTATTATTTTGTGTTCTCACCATTTGTTTAGCTATCATGTTTATCATAGGTTTAATAACATGTGGATTTTCCTAATAATCATGTTTATGTTTATCATGATAATTTATATTTTGTTTTGATGCTTCATGATTTGAATATATGTTTAAATGTTAGTTTTCATTAAGACTAGGTATATATTTGTGCATATAATGGGCCACAAATAAATCTATATATGTTTGAGCTTGAATGCTTATTGGAACCCATTAGATGTGTTAATATAGTCGAGTTTTGATGATCCATGCATTTTAAATTTGTATTCCCATTTTTGGATTTGTTTCATGTTTTAGTGTTTATGTTTAACTTCATGTATATGTCTATTTTATCCAAACTATTGTTTATACATATACATCCTTTTGAGCCACGTGCCTTCATTCATATATCTTTGTGGACTCGTTGTGTTTGGATATGTATGTATACTTTAGTTTGTATAAGACATACATATGCCTTGAAGATTAAATAAGTTTTGATGATTTTCATGTTTTAAGAAATATTGAGCTTATTGTCCATCTTTCATGATTATGATCTTCACATCTTATTTGTACACTCACATCTATTGTTTACTCATGTTTTGTTTTCATGAGTTATATTTATACTTCATTGATTATGAGTGTTAGCTATTTTGTGAATTTCATGTTTTTATGAAAAATAATTGTTTTTATTCCTTACTTGAAAGATTTCGTACTAGTTAACAAGTTTTTCATTTAACTAGTTCGTATTCTTCATATCATAGAGTTTTCAAACAAACATTATTTTCTAAACCTATTTTTGAAAACCCCTACCATCAACGGGCGGTTGGTTGGGAGACCATACCTTGTGTATGCTTTACATTGAAAATCTTTTAAACATAAGCATGTGTTGGGAGGTTAGGATATGAGATATACTGTAACACCCCATCCTCGGTATACGTACACAATTATGTATCCTGATTTTTGGAGAGTATTTTTTTATTTTTTTTATTATTATTTATTTTATTTTCTGTTATTTAAATTCTTACTCATATAGCAGTACTGCATGATTTGACCTTTTTGGTAATCAAATTTGACCGATTTCAGTTTCAAATATTATTTTTTAATATTTTAGATTTTTCATGATTTTCTGGAATTTTTCAGAATTTAATTGTAAATCTTCAAAACCAGTGTCGCTGACCGACTCTCGGATTTTTAATTCACAAATGGAGTTGAAAATCTAGAAACAGCTTTCACAGTATTTCTTAAAATCATGTTTTCTATCTAAATGAATTTTTTTAGAATTTTCAGATTTTATCAAAAATCCAGCCTATCCGGTATAGACACCGTTCACAGTGGATTCTAGGATTTTTATTTTGAAAATGAAATTGAATTTCTGAAAACCGATTTCACTAAAAATCTTAAAATAATATTTATTATTTTTGAGAATTTTTAGGAGACTTTTTGAGATACTTCAATTTTTGGACTTTTCCGGAGTTTTCAGTATTTTCCCAGATACTGGGAATTTATCCAAATATTCCACTTTTCTCTTTGTCCATTTTTCTCTCTCCTTCCTCAGACGCGAGTTTCTCCAACTGGATTCTGCATTTAATGCAGAGATCCTCTCCATGCTGCATTTAATGCACTGCTAATCAATTCCAATCAAGTCATTATGACTTTTGTCCTTTCGGTCAAACGCCAAATTCGCATTTCCCTGGGCGCGGCTTTAATTCCCGCGTTTGGCCCATTTTGGCCTAAACGCGAGAATGAGGGCTGCGTTTGGAGTGGGAGACGCAACTTTTGTCATGTGCGTTTCCTTTGTTTTGTAAGGTGAGGCAATATTATATTATTTTCTCTTCCCTTTATATATAACCACCCCCACCTTTCCTTCTTCCTCTCTCTTCACTTTTTCTCTTCTTCTCCTTGCTTCCTGCAGCCACCAACAGAGAGCAAGGAAAACAGCCCCTTGCTCCCTTTAGCCACCCATTCCTCCACCATTTTTCCTTCATTTTCACCACAAATTCCACCGTCATTCTCTCCTTCATCTCCTCCTCCATTTCCAACAACTACACCATCTTCTTCAACCTCTTTTCACCAAGAAACATCAAAGAAACCCATCCTCTCCATCAACTTCACCACCATCTCCACCACCACCTGCACCACCGTAGCCACCACCAAGCATACCATCTTCACCTCCTCGTCATCCTCTTTCCTGCGAACTATAGATTCGTCCCCCGTAACATCGTTTGCAAAATCCCATTTTTGTCAAATTGAACTATACTTGCACCTTCAACCTCTCTCCTTCCCTTTTAAGGCCGGCCACCTCCTTTGGATTGGGGGCCGTGCTCCTCGTCACCATCAGCAAGACTCTAGGGCCGGTACCCTCCTTTTGGATTGGGGCCGAGCTTTTCTTCGTCGGCAATATCGCCGTAGATTATTCCGGTAATCGTTCGCGATTATTCCGGTAATCGTTTTGGCGATATGTGACGACAACTTTGACAAAGGACTCATCCTCACTTGGTGTTTTTCTCCCGGGGCGTCGGACGCATCAAAGGGACATTTTTAGGCGAGTAACTCTACTCGCCAAGACATGGATGACTATCTTCATACTTGTAATTTTTATCAATAAACGCAACCCTCAAAAGTCAGGTTCTGCACTCTATTTGCACTCTGTTAGTCGACTTGACCCAGTCATTAGTCGACTTGAACCCTTTATTAGTCGACTACTCCCTTACCTCAAGTCGACTAGCTTATTTGAAACACGCCCTTTTTCTGAAAACGCGACCTTATTAGTCGACTATCTTTTTCCCCTAGTCGACTAACTTTTTCCTAAAAACGCGGCTCTCTGAGACGCGGCCTTATTAGTCGACTACCCATTTTTCCCTAGTCGACTAACTTTTTCCTGAAGACGCGGCTCTCTGAAACGCGGCCTTATTAGTCGACTATCTTTTTCCCCTAGTCGACTAACTTCTTCCTGAAGACGCGGCCCTATGAGACGCGGCCTTATTAGTCGACTTGGCCTTCCTCTATAGTCGACTAACCCTTCATAAGTCAACTACTTGCTTCTCCCTAGTCGACTAAGTTTGGCTGCCTGCTGTGGTTAATCATTTCCTTGAATATGGACCTTATCCTCGGGACTTGTATTATATATATTGTTATTACATGACTTGTCACTTGACGAATATCTCCTCTTGTCATGCTATCTCTTAACACCAGGCATGACACACTTGACTCTTTTAATTATCACGATAACGGGAATGGTAACCGGGCATCTTGTTTTACAAACTTGAATTACGTAATAGTACACATTGTACTCCTGATACTCCTGTCTTCATAATATTCCGGACTTGCTCCTGCTCATTCCCGAAATCGGATAATTACCTAAATAACTCATAAAATGAAACAACTTACATCGGGTCAGGGGGAAACATGCGGCTATCAATATATGTTCGTGTTTACAGTGGTTTTAGGTATGTTGTGCAACTACATTTTCCGGTTTGACCTGAGGGCCTCCAGGCGACCGAGGAGAGCGCTGGCTCCCTCCTTCTTGGTACCATCTTGACAAGGGCATCCTATAAGACCCTACTGTACGCCTTGCGGCAGGTTCCGTCCACCAGCAACGGAACAATCCTGGGCCGTGGTCCCGGGTATGCACGGGACCCACTGTAAACATTGTTCGTTGATACCCCCGCTAGTTTCCAATAACAACCTTGCTTACTCGGATGTGGATCTATGTGTACCGGGACGCTAGTTCACATAGCTAGACATCAGAGTAAGACAAGTAATAATAATAAAAGACGTCAACTGTGGATCCATTTGATGCGCTTGGATTACGGTGACTTGAGATAAAGGTATATAGATGAGGGTTTCCTTATTTGGATTATTCCCTCGAGGTACTAGTCTCATGAGGTCGTAGCCTAAGCTAGTGCAATGTCTCCTAACTTTAACTCGTTATGCTTTCTTTACTTGCTGACTGATTATTCATGATACTACATCAACTCTCCTACTCATATCTCTTATGCCACTCGGCTGTTACCTGATTATTTGTTTGGGAGATCCTGACTCCCTTGAATCTGTATGTTCAGGTTCTGAAGCGTGGATTGAAGTGGAGCCCTCCACTGAAGATCAAGCCTATTTCTCGGAGCAAGCTGATTTGTCCTAGCTCCTTCTGTTCCTGATCCTTCTGCTAGTTCGGGGATCTTCTTCTTCAGCCCGTGAGCATCTTTTGTTGTACAAATTGTAATTTTACTTTTGTATCTGGCTGTGATATAATGTACATGTATCAGTATATCACGCTCTGTGATGACTTTGTAATCTTTATGTTGGAATGTATATTGCCACGCGCTTCCGTACTCTTTTACTTGCCTGTACTGATGCTTAGCGTATATACGTGAGGGTACTTCCGACCTGCGTATGTACGTCGCAGTAACGTCTCCGTACCCTTCGGATCGGGGCGTTACATATACATTTGAGCTTCTTGTTGTTTCAATTGGTATCATTGGATTTTTTCAATTGGTATCAATTTTGACTTTTATTGTATACTTATATATTTTCGTATATGTATGCTTGCATTTCAAAGAATATCAATTTCAATTGGTATATATTTTTCATGCATATATATGTTTGTGTTTATGCTAAGCTTGAGTTTCAATTTTGCTTCAATTGATTAGTTTCAATTGGTATTCATATACAAGATTATGCAATGTTTCTTTTGGTATTTCATAAAGGGGGAGAAAATTTGTATTTCATATTTCAATTGGTATTTGATTTCCACTCCCTTGCTTTATGACAGAAAATATTGAATTTCCATTTTGGTATCATTTGCTTTTAAAGAATAATAATTTCAATTGGTATCAAGATTTATGTTTAGGAATTCAATGTTTATAATGTTTAATTTCCTTTGATATCAAGATGCACTACTTTAACACATTCTAAATTGGTATCAAATTTATTTTATTGAGAAAATTCAAAATGTTTTAAAGAAATGTTAAAAATGTTTTGATATGATTGCATATATGCAAGGAGAGCTTAACATCTCTTCTACATATAGATTCATGTTGAGTGTATCTTATATTGAGGAGCTTGACAACTCTTCTCTATGCGATACACGTGTGTAAGGGGAGCTTCACATCTCTTCTTATGCATTGCATATTTTGTGTTATGTGAATTAGGGCTTGTCATCCTTTCTTCATGTAATGCATATATGTAGGGAAGTTAACTTAGCATCTTCCTCTTCATGAATGTATATCGCATATACCATTTATTGAACTATGTTCACTTTCAATTGGTATCAAGATGCTATCTTTGACATATTTTTAATTGATATCTTAATTGATTGTAACCCCTTATTGATATTCTTTTTGTTTTAGACAAAAAGGGGGAGAACATTGTTTTTATTGTTTTGACCCTTTTGTTGATTTTTTTGTTTCGAACAAAATGGGGAGAAAAATTTATTGTTTTGATTTTTACCCCTTTATTGATGATTGACAAAAGGGGGGAGAATTATTTGAAGAGTTTAACATGCATATAAAAAAAATGTATTCTCTATATATGCATGATTGGTACATGTTTTTATATGCATATTTATGGTTTTGCATATATTAAGTTTAATTGGTATCTAGAGTGTTGGCCCAAAGGCCTATCACCCTAGTTTTGATGATGATCAACTCATGAAGTTATATTTACCAATGATCTTGTGTTTAATTAGTGACAGATTCATTATCAAGATCTTAGTAGGTGCATAGCTCAACAAAGGATAAAATGTCAAGATTTGGAGCTAGCACGGTGTGATCCAAGGAGCTTTTTGTATCAAGCTTGGACCAAGTCAAGAAGATGAGAAGCCTTCAAGTGAAGACTTCAAGAAGATGAAAACTTGTGTCTAGGTATAAGATTTAGTTTTTGTTTTAGTTAAAAATGTAAAGGATAGATAGTTGGTGGATTGCTCAAGTAGATATCACACACACACTCTTGAATTTGTTGTCTTTTCATAAAAGAATTTTCAGATTTAGAAAAGACTTTCATTTTTGGAAAAACATAGTTTTTGGTTCTTGGTATTCAAAGTTATATATTTCAACCAAAACCAAGTTTAGAGCTTTATGACAAAAACATAGATATTTCATCTTGATTGTGTAGTGGATCATATCCATACACACTATGCCTTAAAAGTATATCTTGTTTTTGTATTTGATGAAGATTTGGAAAAATATGTTTTGGAAAATATTGTTTTAGAAAAATACAGTTTTTATCATGGGCCAAATATTTTCATGTTACAAAAATAGTCCAATCTTTTATAACATGCCTTGATTTTGTGCAAGCATGTTTGTATATCAAAGTATATTGGTAAAACTATTTTTGTAGATTTTTTAGTATTTTATGGGATTTTATTTAAGCCAAAAAGACAAACTTTTTATCCCAGAAAAACTGTTTCAGGCTTCAGCCAAGTCGACTAGTCGACTTAACTAGTCGACTATACCTGAAGTCGGTCGACCGGGTCGGTCGACCGACGTGCACAAACGTGCACGCCTGTGTGTACTGGTGGTCGGTCGACCGTGCCGGTCGACCGCTCCAGAGAGCAGTGCTCTCTGGAAAGTTCGGTCGACCGTGGCTCCAACGGTCAGAAATCCGACCGTTGGCGGTCGACCGGGCCAGTCGACCGGCAGTACTGACAGATCCCAACGGCTAGTTTTCTGGCAGCCTATAAATTGGGGGTCTTGTCATTGTTTTGACACAAGATTTTAGGAGAGCTTTGAGCCAGTTTTTCCATACTTTCAGAAGAGTTTTTTCCACAAAATAGTGAGCAAATATTTCCTATCTAAAGGAAAGATTTTATAAAGAGTGTTAAAAGAGATTTCTTGAGTTTTTCACCATAGTTCTTTCCTTGCTTTCTCACAATCACTTGAGCTATCCATTGCCTTATCTATTCATAGGATTGTGTTGTGAGAGTTTGTGATTGGTGATCAAAGTGTTGTAGATCACCAAAGATTTCATCTTTGTTCTTTGAGGAGACGGGCAAGTGTGCTCGTCGTTGTTTTGAGTTCGGGTGCGGACTCGGTTGTTTGAGGTGCGACCTCGGCGAGCCGGTGGGCTTGCGGTGTGTACGGGACTAGGGAGTCCGAGGGCTTGTAGGTGTTGCGGCACCGAGGAGAGATCCATTGGGATCTTGCATAGTGAAATCCTTCGTGTGTCGAAGGCGGGGATGTAGAGCAAGTGTGCTCGAACCTCGAAACATACCCTTGTGTTTGCGATTGCCATCTCTCTCTCTCTCTCTCTATCTCCTTTATATCTTGCATAGCTTATATTGTCTTTACATTTACATGCTTAATATATGTTGTGTGCATAATTGATATATATACTTGCGTGGGATTGTTGCTAACACTTGTATTCAACCAAGAGAGCCAACGCGGCATCTCAACCCATTCAAGGGGAATCTAGAGGAGTTTGTCCAGAGCCCTTCACGGGGAATTCGGCAACACTCTTTGGTTATACGTGGTGTTTAGTGTTAAAGATTTAATTAGGTCATAATTGTTTTTAGCTTCCGCATCATTTGCATCATTCATCATTAAGTGACCATTAGATTAGCCATCACCTATTCACCCCCCCTCTAGGTGATTTACAATTGGTATCAGAGCTTGGTACTCTGATTTGGGTCTAACAACCTAGAGTAAAAGATCCTCATTTTAGGCTAATCACAATATTTGTACACACACCATGGACTTCATGTCACCACCCATGTTTGACATTGCTAACATCCATATATGGAAGGTGAAGATGTCCTTGTACCTCAAAGCCTTAGGTTTTCATGTATATCTTGCCACTACTAATAATGCATATTGTTTAGATGGTAAGAATTTTGAGGCTAATGCAAAAGCCCTTCATGCTTTAAAGTCTACCCTAGATGATGTTTATTTATCTAGAGTTTCTAACTTTGAATCGGCTTTTGTAGTGTGGAATACCCTCATCTCCCTCGGTGAAAAAGATCAATACTACGCGGGGAGCGATTCGGAAGTTGGGAGCGACACCTCCAACGTGTGCTTTATGGTCCAAGGGGATAACCCCCTTGAGGTAAACTCCGAATCCGATGATGAGGACATACATATGATGAGCTCACTTCATTTTGTAAATCTATTCTTGAAAAATATGACATGCTTAAGAAAGAAAATAAAAATTTTAAAAAGAACATTGCTTGCATGCATATAGAACAAGATTCATTTAAATCTAGCATTGCATGTTTAGAAAAAGATAACAAAATTTGAAAAAGGATTTTGTAACGCCCCGATCCTGCGGGTACGGGGACGTCACTGCGACGTATATACGCAGGTCAGAAATACCCTCACGTATATACGCTAAGCATCAGTACAAGCAAGAATCAGAGTACGGAAGTAAGTGGTGCATTATACATTCCAACACATGAGTACAATTACAAAGTTATCACCAGAGGTGATCCAATATTACATGAATATTACATCACTGACATGCGCAATTGCGAGATTACAAGCAGATGTACATGGATGAATAGTACAAAAGGGCACTCACGAGTTTACTAAAGGAAACTCGAGAGGCACACAGGGGGCCTGGAGGATGTGGCTCTGAACAGTCTGCTGGAGATCCACGATACCGCTGCGCCACTCTGATCAGCAACTGGGAGAATCCACACGCTCCAAGCTCCTTGACCTGGACATGAGAATCCAGGGGAGTCAGATGAAACTCCCCAGGCGAGTGGTGATACAATGCCAAGTGGCGAGCAAGGGTAAGCACATGTATAGAGATAGAACCAAATAAAGCCGAGGACGAGCAAATCTGATTGTATGGTTTCAGATCACGGCTCCATAAGACTAGTACGTCGAAGGAATAATCCAAACAAGGAAACCCTCATCTATATACCCTTATCTTATGTCATCATAATCTAAGCACATACAATCCGACTGCACTCAGGGCATGATAAGAAAATAGACAAGAGGCAGGTGGATACCAGGGATAAAGCAGAGCATGAGCAATTAATATAATAATAGTCATGAAACCGGAAATCCGATGTAAAAACCGATACAAGCAAGCATGGTAAGACATATCACAGATTCATAGCCGTTTAAGTCGCAGGCTTCAGTATGCGTCCCATTCCACATACCTCTACTTACAACTTAAAGACCGTTATTGTCTTGACACTTATTATTACTCGTCTTACCCTGATATCTAGATATGTGGACTAGCGTCCCAGCACACATAGATCCATATCCGAGTAAAGCAAGGTTGTTATTGGAAACCGGCGGGGGTATCAACGAACTATGTTTACAGTGGGTCCTACATACCCGGGACCACGGCCCAGGATTGTTCCGTTACTTGGTGACGGAACCTGCCGCAAGGCTAACAGGAGGGTCTTATAGGATGCCCTTGTCAAGATGGTACCAAGAAGGAGGGAGCCAGCACTCCCCTCGGTCGCCTGGAGGCCCACAGGTCAGACCGGAACATGTAGTTGCACAACATTCCTAAAACCACTGTAAACACGAACACATATTGATAGCCGCATGTTTCCCCCGACCCGATGCAAGTTGTTCCTTTTATGATTTATTAGGTTAATTATCAATTTACGGGAATAACAGGAACAGGACATGATCAGGAATTCAGGAGTTCAGGTCACTGTATATAATACAGGATAACAGGTCACTGATCATGATACAGGATATCAGGTCACTGTACATAGTACAGGATAACAAGGCAGGATTCCCGTAAATGTGATAATCACAGGTCAAGTATATCATGCTGGGTGTCAAGTGATAGCATGACAGGATGATGATATTAGACAGGTAACCAGTCATGTCAAGAGATTGATAATAATCCGTGGCAAGTCATGTCATAACAAGGGGTCTTGCCAAGTAGTAGCATGTCTGAGGTCAGGTGATAACACATCAGTTGACAGGTGATATACATGTGTTAAAAGTAATATGAAAACGACAAGTAGTATAGACAGGTGTCAGGCATGAAGTAATGGCATGGGGTAGAATAGTAGCTGAGCACAAACAAAGCAGAGCTGAGCAAGCTGGAAGTACAGACAGCAAACAGTATTTAACACTGGAGCGTCTGGCGAGGTTACCGGGACGACTCGACTGAAGTACGGGCGGTAAATCCGGCAGCAACTCGCCTAGACGAATCTAGTGGTAAAGCGCTGAACGCTGATCATGATAACCAGGCGGAGCTGAACAAGCAGGCGGAGCTGAGAAACCTGACGATCCCAATCATGCCTCTTTCGAGACAGTGAGTGACCGGAGGCTGAACTGAGAGACCTGCCAGTCCCAATCACCTCTCTTTCGAGACAGTGAGTGACCGGAGGCTGAAGGGGTCCGGAAGCCAAGTATGGTATAAGGCAGTATAATACATCACAGGCATGGTATGTGCAAAGATGAAACTACCCTAGTACAAGCATTCGTCACAGAGCAATACATGTCCAGATACTGGCACTCGGCCATACACAATATAGGGACTCAGCCCAATACAAAATACATGGAAACAGGGAATAAAATATATGTCGACCCGACGAAGCGGGGAAACCCAAATGGAGGCGAGAGCGAGAACACTCGCCTAAATCACCGGAAAGCCGAAAAGTCTGGAATCCATGGAACTCGCGCACGCGCCATAAAATAATATATAATTGTGAGGAGAGAGAAAGTGAAGAGGAAGAGGGAGAAACCTAGAGAGAGAAAGGGACACAGGGAGACGCGAGTTGGAAAGTGAGACGCGGGGGTTGCAGACGCGGGAGACGCGTCGCAGGAATAGCAGACGCGGGAATCACAGACGCGAGAGTCGCGTCGCGGGATTAGCAAACGCAGGAATCACAGACGCGGGGTTCGCGTTGCAAGAATAGCAGACGCGGGATAGCAGACGCGGGATAGCAGACGCGGGATTCGCGTCGCATAGATGCCTCTAACGCGAGACCTGCGTTCAAGTGCGGACGCGAGGGAAACGCGGACGCGGACGTGGGTTCTGCGTCGCGTCAATACAGAAACGCGCGGAGCGCGTTAAGGGATTGCCTAGACGCGGGGGTGAGATCCGCGATAGGAAATAATCAGAGAGGAGGAAAGGTGATTCCTTTGTTGTGCCCGACGAAGGGAGGTTCGGTCCCAATCCAAAAGGAGGGTACCGGCCCTTTGCGTCGTGCCAACGGAGAGGAACACGACCCCAAACCAAAAGGTGAGGCCGGTCTTTACCAGAGATGAAAGTGATGGTGCAAGTCTAGTTCAAGTGGTCAAAATGAGATTTTACAAACGGTGCCGCGGGGAGCGATGGTTGGCTCGGATGAAAGAGCTCGCCGCGGAGGTGAAGGCGTTATACTTGGTGGCGGCTACGGTGGAGCATATGGTGGTGGAGAGGGTGGAGAAGTTTCGGTGGAGAAGATGGGTTCATAGTGTTTCATGGTGGGAAAAGAGGAAGAAGAAGGTGGCATGGTGGTGGTTTGTTGTGGTTATAATGAAGGAGGTGGTGGTGGAGAGGAAGTGAAGAAGTTGGTGGTGTAGGTGGTAGAAATGGTGGGGGAAATGGAAGGTGAAGGTGATGGGGAAGTGGCCGGCCAAGGCAAAGCCATGGCTGCCAAAAGCTCTCTGTTGGCTGCCAAAAGAAGGAGAAGAGAAATCAAAGAGAGAGAGAGAGAGAGAGAGAGAGAGAGAGAGAGAAGTATTATATAATGGTAAGGAAAAGAATATAATAAGGTAGCACTTTCAAATCAAAGGACACACCAAAAGAGATTGCGTTTCACCACCCAAAACGCAGCCCACAACCATTGCGTTTAGGCCAAATGTGCCAAACGCGGGAGAGTCAAAGCTGCGTCCAAGGAAGGCAAAAGGCTGCGTTTCACAAAAGGACGAAAGTCATGATGGCTTGATGGGATTTGATCTGAGGTGCATTAAATGCGGTATGGGGAGATGGGGAAAGATCTCTGCATTAAATGCAGAATCCCAGAAGTGAAGCTCGCGTTTTGGCGAGGAGAGAGAAAAAGTGGGAAATATCTGGACACTATTCCGTTATCTGGGAAAACACCGAAACTCCGGAAAAGTCCCAAAAATAAAGTAACTTGAAAACTTCCAAAAATTCTCAAAAATAGTAAATATTATAAAATGATTTTTGGTGAAATCGGTTTTCAAAGATTCAATCTCATTTTCAAGATAAAAATCATAAGGTCAACCGTCAATCTCGGTATATGCCGGATTGGCCGGGTTTTCAATAAAATCTGATAAATCCCAGAAAATGAATTTAGATAGGAAATATAATTTTAAGAAATAATGTCTAAAGGCCCTTTTGGTAATTCCAAACCATTTGTAAATTAAAAATCCGGGAATCGGTCAACGGTACTGGCCGACACCGGTTTTGAAGATTTACCATTTAATCCAAGAAAATTCCAGAAAATCATAGAAAATCTAAAATATTGGAAAATGATGTTTAAAACTGAAATCGGTCAAATCGGAATACCGGAATGCCCAAATCGAGCAATACTCTAGGATCGGGCCCTCGGTTCAGACTAGGGCTGACTCCGAGTCCACGAATCCAAATCCAAGACAAAACGTTCATATAAAGAATTCATAATACAAACAAATACAGAAAGTAAATCGAAAAATACGATTGAAAATACGAATACGCAACTAAGTACGTATTCCGGGAACGGGGTGTTACACTCTATCCACCTTACAATAAATTGCGTCCTCGCAATTTCGATAAGGGGTGGAATGAACACAAAAAGATAGGGATGAGGATTATGCCAATCAAGATATGAATAACTATGAGCTGTCCTCCCAGACTGAACAACTATCTCAAGGCATTTCTGCACTTCTGCCGCATTCATATAACCTCTGACGGTGTCATAATAATACTGATCTGATGTCTGCTTATAAAAGAACACTGCCAGAACTTCAAAGGACTAACCCATTCTGAACAATATAAAGTGAGCTGACTTGGTAAGATAATCAATAATACTTCGATCAGACTGTGAGCTAAAGCTAATGAAATCCATAGTGCTAAAGTCCATATTATAATATAAAACCCTGCATAGTAAGATGTTGTCCTTTTGCAGTAGAATTACTGAGGTGCCATATACATATTAATTCCCCGGGAATAAACCAGAATACCCAAGATAAAGAAAACCTTGATAATGATGAGTAAAATCAAGAAGACCAATAATTAAGAATTTCCGTAAACTGGGCGTTGCTAATTCTGAAAGACGTAGCCAAGAATATAGAATAACTGTGAAGAATTCTGAATACTGACTTCTGAATGATAACCCGTCTGCAGATGAAACATGAAGAAGATATCTGAGCCCTGTAAGATTGGTGGAATGGACCATTAACAAAGGTCATGGCGATAGTCCAGATATAGTGATGAAATTCTGTTCAGCAGATCCATGAAAGCACGCTGGGCAGAAGAAATCCGAGGAATGGGCTAGAGTGCTAAGCACCGAAGGGACTAGCCACGGATGAAACCAAGCCTAGATGAGGTCATCGCGTAACACAGCTCAGGTGTTTAAACATTAGGGTGCGGCGAGGCTAACGCTTTGCGAGGCTCGCGTATGGCGAAGCTCACGCGACGAAGCCAGCGCGTAACACAACGCTAAATGCTAAGCACCAGGGTGCAGCGAACTCACACCCGGTTAGGTTCACGGATGACTAGAACACGACCCTCGCTTAGCGAGGCTAGCAGAGCCCAGGTTCTGCCAAGTCAATAAGGATCACCAGAAGTTCGTGGCTCTGAGAACATGACCAAGAAATCACAAGAATCAAAACGAGTCTCGAATACTGTCTTCTAAATAATAATCTGACTGCAAATCAGCTCTGAGAATACCCGAGTTCCGTGAACATAGTCGAAGAAATCATGATCGCTATTAGAGTAATAGAAAATATCATAACTTTGTCTGCCAGAAGTCCTGATTCTGAATTACTGTTATATACTGACACTCCTCATGAAATGATGCAATCTATCTCACTATATAAGTGACGACTACTCTGCTTGATGTACCAGTCTCCCATGATGTATCCATAAATACAAGAATATAATGCGAGGCCGAAGATCTGCCCAGTATAAGACAATGTGATATACCAGAGTCGAGGAATGCCAGAACATAATGAGAGTGACTATATCTGCCCTGCTATTACCTCTCTAGCTACGCATATCTTAAGTTGGCATAAAGTTTATAAAAATCAGAATAGCAAAAATAGGAAAGATAGGAATCATGAAATAGGGAGAGAGATAGGACGGACTAGGATCGATGGTGATAGTGCAATGAGGAGGATATGATATAGAGAAGTTTACCAACTCCCGGACATATTAAAATGGGGACAATGGTTAGGTCCGTCCTTCAAGGATTCCTCCTTCAGATATGAGCATCCTTCCTGTTCTTACTCCATCATCTTGAGCATCCTGACTTCCTCTTCAGTCAGATTTCATGCTTGCCTCCTTCTACCACGTGCCCTAACTCTTAGTCTCCTTTGTATACGACTCCATGCTGGATGCTGGGGATGAAGTGAGGTTATTCTAACAGTAGGTCCTAGATTCCCTCACGACGGTGATACTGGATGGTTGATCTGATCGGTGTAATGTTCTCTGCTTCTTGAACAGACCGTCACCTTTCAACTAATCTCTGAACCCGCGTATGACATAATTCATAACCTTTCTGGTGGTTGTGTTGTAGATGCCCAGCTCCAGACAATATCCACCGGTCATATGTTGTGGGCAGGGTTAGAGGGATGGCTTAGCTAGTAGGGCGTCCAGAGGCCTGTCTGAGCTTTACTTCCATCAATTATGAGGGTCTGTTCACCAACTTCATCTGCAACTCATCCTAATCTTTCTCCTTTGGGTCCATTCCACTTCCCGGATGATGACTGAAGAACTTGAGAATACTCCTTGGGCTGCTTGGGGATAAGAAACATCCTGCTCTTCATCTTCATTTCTCACTTAAGATATTGCTTGCTCGGTTCTCCTTATCGGCCACCATGTAAAACACCGACCGACTTTGCCTTAGGAATTTTGCAGTGTACTTATTTACAATTCAATCTTCTTACTGCAATTAGATAAATCGTTCCTTCATTTCTTTCTGAGCTATTACAGAGAAGATTCTTCTTATAAAAATTCTTCAAGAACTAGTCCCAAGTGATGGGCTTTCCAGTCTCGCTGCTTCCGCCAACTACTACATCCAGGCTATATCTTCTAACTGAATCTTGATCATTTTCACCTAGTTCTCGTCAGGGACCCAAGTTGACTTAGAAGATCCATCAGTTTACTGACCACTGCTATGCATCCAGGGCTTCTCCATGCTTGAAAAGATTGCCGGCTGTAGTTTCCTGAAATCTAACATGTCGCCTGGCTTCTGTTCCCGGAGTGCAACCAATGATCCTTGGTGCGGGGCCTTCGCCTGTACTTGATCGTGTCTCATCATATCTTGCAGAAATAGTCTCAAATCAAGATTTTCTCCGCTAGGGCTACCCTAAGAAGAACCAGAACCGTTACGATTTCCCCTCTTTTCATGTCCGAGTTGGTCCAAGAATGACAAGAAACTGAAGTATGAAAGGATGGGAGAACTTCAGAATTCCAGAATGAGATTATCAAGAGAGAATGGATAACCTTGTACTTGTAGTTGGATTGTATAACCAAGACTCATGCATTCCAGTTGCAAATTTCTTTACCATTAATTTGCCGTCTGGACGTACTGAGGAGGTGAGAGCCTAAGCTCTGATACCAACCTGTAACGCCCCGATCCTGCGGGTACGGGGACGTCACTGCGACGTATATACGCAGGTCAGAATACCCTCACGTATATACGCTAAGCATCAGTACAAGCAAGAATCAGAGTACGGAAGTAGTGGTGCATTATACATTCCAACACATGAGTACAATTACAAAGTTATCACCAGAGGTGATCCAATATTACATGATATTACATCACTGACATGCGCAATTGCGAGATTACAAGCAGATGTACATGGATGAATAGTACAAAAGGGCACTCACGAGTTTACTAAAGGAAACTCGAGAGGCACACAGGGGGCCTGGAAGGATGTGGCTCTGAACAGTCTGCTGGAGATCCACGCTACCGCTGCGCCACTCTGATCAGCAACTAGAGAATCACACGCTCCAAGCTCCTTGACCTGGACATGAGAATCCAGGGGAGTCAGATGAAACTCCCCAGCGAGTGGTGATACAATGCCAAGTGGCGAGCAAGGTAAGCACATGTATAGAGATAGAACCAAATAAAGCCGAGGACGAGCAAATCTGATTGTATGGTTCAGATCACGGCTCCATAAGACTAGTACGTCGAAGGAATAATCCAAACAAGGAAACCCTCATCTATATACCCTTATCTTATGTCACCATAATCTAAGCACATACAATCCGACTGCACTCAGGGCATGATAAGAAAATAGACAGGAGGCAGGTGGATACCAGGGATAAAGCAGAGCATGAGCAATTATATATAATAGTCATGAAACTGGAAATCTGATGTAAAAACGATACAAGCAAGCATGGTAAGACATATCACAGATTCATAGCCGTTTAAGTCGCAGGCTTCAGTATGCGTCCCATTCCACATACCTCTACTTACAACTTAAAGAGCCGGTTATTGTCTTGACACTTATTATTACTCTCGTCTTACCCTGATATCTAGATATGTGGACTAGCGTCCCAGCACACATAGATCCATATCCGAGTAAAGCAAGGTTGTTATTGGAAACCGGCGGGGGTATCAACGAACTATGTTTACAGTGGGTCCCGTACATACCCGGGACCATGGCCCAGGATTGTTCCGTTGCTTGGTGACGGAACCTGCCGCAAGGCTAACAGGAGGGTCTTATAGGATGCCCTTGTCAAGATGGTACCAAGAAGGAGGGAGCCAGCACTCCCCTCGTCGCCTGGAGGCCCACAGGTCAGACCGGAACATGTAGTTGCACAACATTCCTAAAACCACTGTAAACACGAACACATATTGATAGCCGCATGTTTCCCCCGACCCGATGCAAGTTGTTCCTTTTATGATTTATTAGGTTAATTATCAATTTACGGGAATAACAGGAACAGGACATGATCAGGAATTCAGGAGTTCAGGTCACTGTATATAATACAGGATAACAGGTCACTGATCATGATACAGGATATCAGGTCACTGTACATAGTACAGGATAACAAGGCAGGATTCCCGTAAATGTGATAATCACAGGTCAAGTATATCATGCTGGGTGTCAAGTGATAGCATGACAGGATGATGATATTAGACAGGTAACCAGTCATGTCAAGAGATTGATAATAATCCGGTGGCAAGTCATGTCATAACAAGGGGTCTTGCCAAGTAGTAGCATGTCTGAGGTCAGGTGATAACACATCAGTTGACAGGTGATATACATGTGTTAAAAGTAATATGAAAACGACAAGTAGTATAGACAGGTGTCAGGCATGAAGTAATGGCATGGGGTAGAATAGTAGCTGAGCACAAACAAAGCAGAGCTGAGCAAGCTGGAAGTACAGACAGCAAACAGTATTTAACACTGGAGCGTCTGGCGAGGTTACCGGGACGACTCGACTGAAGTACGGGCGGTAAATCCGGCAGCAACTCGCCTAGACGAATCTAGTGGTAAAGCGCTGAACGCTGATCATGATAACCAGGCGGAGCTGAACAAGCAGGCGGAGCTGAGAAACCTGACGATCCCAATCACGCCTCTTTCGAGACAGTGAGTGACCGGAGGCTGAACTGAGAGACCTGCCAGTCCCAATCACCTCTCTTTCGAGACAGTGAGTGACCGGAGGCTGAAGGGGTCCGAAGCCAAGTATGGTATAAGGCAGTACAATACATCACAGGCATGGTATGTGCAAAGATGAAACTACCCTAGTACAAGCATTCGTCACAGAGCAATACATGTCCAGATACTGGCACTCGGCCATACACAATACAGGAGACTCAGCCCAATACAAAATACATGGAAACAGGGAATAAATATATGTCGACCCGACGAAGCGGGGAAACCCAAATGAGGCGAGAGCGAGAACACTCGCCTAAATCACCGGAAAGCCGAAAAGTCTGGAATCCATGGAACTCGCGCACGCGCCATAAATAATATATAATTGTGAGGAGAGAGAAAGTGAAGAGGAAGAGGGAGAAACCTAGAGAGAGAAAGGGACACAGGGAGACGCGAGTTGGAAAGTGAGACGCGGGGGTTGCAGACGCGGGAGACGCGTCGCAGGAATAGCAGACGCGGGAATCACAGACACGAGAGTCGCGTTGCGGGATTAGCAAACGCAGGAATCACAGACGCGGGGTTCGCGTGCAAGAATAGCAGACGCGGGATAGCAGACGCGGGATAGCAGACGCGGGATTCGCGTCGCATAGATGCCTCTAACGCGAGACCTGCGTTCAAGTGCGGACGCGAGGGAAACGCGGACGCGGACGTGGGTTCTGCGTCGCGTCAATACAGAAACGCGCGGAGCGCGTTAAGGGATTGCCTAGACGCGGGGTGAGATCCGCGATAGGAAATAATCAGAGAGGAGGAAAGGTGATTCCTTTGTTGTGCCCGACGAAGGGAGGTTCGGTCCCAATCCAAAAGGAGGGTACCGGCCCTTTGCGTCGCGCCAACGGAGAGGAACACGGCCCCAAACCAAAAGGTGAGGCCGGTCTTTACCAGAGATGAAAGTGATGGTGCAAGTCTAGTTCAAGTGGTCAAAATGAGATTTTACAAACGGTGCCGCGGGGAGCGATGGTTTGGCTCGGATGAAAGAGCTCGCCGCGGAGGTGAAGGCGTTATACTTGGTGGCGGCTACGGTGGAGCATATGGTGGTGGAGAGGGTGGAGAAGTTTCGGTGGAGAAGATGGGTTCATAGTGTTTCATGGTGGGAAAGAGGAAGAAGAAGGTGCATGGTGGTGTTTGTTGTGGTTATAATGAAGGAGGTGGTGGTGGAGAAGGAAGTGAAGAAGTTGGTGGTGTAGGTGGTAGAAATGGTGGGGGAAAATGGAAGGTGAAGGTGATGGGGAAGTGGCCGGCCAAGGCAAAGCCATGGCTGCCAAAGCTCTCTGTTGGCTGCCAAAAGAAGGAGAAGAGAAAAATCAGAGAGAGAGAGAGAGAGAGAGAGAGAAGTATTATATAATGGTAAGGAAAAGAATATAATAAGGTAGCACTTTCAAATCAAGGACACACCAAAAGAGATTGCGTTTCACCACCCAAAACGCAGCCCACAACCATTGCGTTTAGGCCAAATGTGCCAAACGGGAGAGTCAAAGCTGCGTCCAAGGAAGGCAAAAGGCTGCGTTTCACAAAAGGACGAAAGTCATGATGGCTTGATGGGATTTGATCTGAGGTGCATTAAATGCGGTATGGGGAGATGGGGAAAAGATCTCTGCATTAAATGCAGAATCCCAGAAGTGAAGCTCGCGTTTTGGCGAGGAGAGAGAAAAAGTGGGAAATATCTGGACACTATTCCGGTATCTGGGAAAACACACCGAAACTCTGGAAAAGTCCCAAAATAAAGTAACTTGAAAAGCTTCCCAAA